>JAQZBX010044070.1:0-21466 GCA_029593785.1 Cabassous unicinctus
CGGTGCTCAACCACTGAGCTCCCCTGAATTGGTTTTTACATTTGTTTTTGCTTGTTGTTTGTTTCCGTTTTCCTTAGGAAGCACCGGGAACCAAATCCGGGACCTTCCATGTGGGAAGCAGGCACTCAACCGCTCAAGTCACATCCGTTCCCCCTGCCTTCCATTTTTTACCCACCTCTTCTGTAACTGATTGTGAAACTGATGTCAGTGGCAGCCTCTGGGGCTGTTGGAGAGAGAGTCCAGGAGGGAGGGTAGAGGAAGCTGGCCACTGAGACAGTAAAGAGATGAAATGATTTCTTCAAACCGAGCCTATTAAAGACAAGCCTGTTTTCCTTCCCTCCCTCCCTCCTCTCCTTCCTTCCTTTCCACATATGTATTTCCTTATGAGGGCAAAGTCACCTGCCATGACTGAGCACTGAACTGGGAGTCAAGATACCCAGGTTTGGGTCCTGGCCTCTGCCATTTCTGTGTGTCACCTTGATCAGGCCCCACCCCTTCTCTGAGCCTCAGTTCCCCACCCGAACAGTGGGAGACAGTGCACAGATGTTTGCGAGACCCCTCGACCCTAACTCGTGGTTTCATCTAGGCTTAGACAGTACCCCATGATGGGCCTCACCTCCCAGGGCAGAGGAGTGTCTGAGGCCTGGGACTTGGCTGGGCCCAGGGTCTGGCCCCCAGGATCCTGGCTGCCTGGACCCTTGGACAGGCGAGGTGTTGCTCATCAGATGCCCAGGGAGCAGTGAGAGTGGAGGGGTAAGGGGCTGGGGAACCAGGCTCTGAGCCTGGGAGCCCAGGGGGCCTTCAGTTTGAGAAGCAATGGGTCTCCCAGGGCGACTGGGGGTGCTGGAGAGGGGTGGTGGCCTGCATTCCTGGCTTTTTGTCAGCAGGGAGGGCACTTGCTATTTATTTCATCACTCATGATTCCTGGGAGGTCTTGCTCCTCCATCCAGTGGATCGACTTGGTGGAGCTTGGGAGCCTGGCACAGGGGCCTCGGATTGGGCAGGACCCCCACAAGGGTTCTTTCCTGTGGGAAGAAGCTCAACAGGCTTGGAGCTGTCACAGTCCCTGCCCAGAAAACCCCAGAAAATTAACTCTGGAAGGTAGTGATAGCACCTGCATGTGCCCCACCCTTTAGGCCTAGAGAGCACCCTGAGGCTCAGGGTCACCATCTGTGAAATGGGAGGGACAGTGGTATGTACTCCTGCGGGGGTGTGGTGAGCTGTGAGTGGACGTGGGGTGCTGAGCACAGACTGCTCTGATATTGCAGGGATAGCAATTGCCATCCTTATTTTTGACAGAGGCCCAGAGAAGCACAGCAACCTGCCCGAGGTCTCCGGGGAAGGGGAGGGGAGGAGTGGGGTTTGGATCATGCTTGGCTAGAGGAGTGGGAGAGGGGAGGCCTTGCTGGTTGTTGGGGAGGCTCGGGGCCGAGGTCTGCTTGGGGGAATGAGGGAGCATAGCGAGGCAGGGGGAGCCGAGTCTTGAGGGCTGGCCCAGTGTGGGCTGTTGGGATGGGCACCACGTGCATGTTAAGGGGTTCAAAGAGGGGAGAGAGATAAATAAGGGGCTTTTGGAGGCTCATTCTGGGCAGGGACCTGAGGTCAGACTGGTTGAGGCAGAACTTAGCCCCAAAGGACAGTGGCTGACCCAGGATGGTGGTGGACCTTGGGGTGACCTAAGGGGGAGCCAGTGCTCCCCTGAACACACCCTGCAGAAAGCAGCCTGACCAGGGCCCTGCCCTGGGGTCTGAGATTGTGGGAGTGGAGTGGAAGGGTCAGTGCCATGCAGGGGTGTGGTGAGGACTGGAAACTCTCAGTGACTTGAACAGAGCGCTTGCTGTGCCCTGGCTGCAGGGTCAGTCCCAAGCATCGCCCTGAGTTATCGTCCCGCCAGCCAGGTGAAGTGGGTCCTTTTATTATCCCCATTTTATCAGGAGGGAAACTGAGGTTCAGAGAGGCCAAGCCACTTGCCAAGGTCACGCCACTCCCACAGGAGCCAGGATCCCAGCCCAGGCTGTCCTGCTCTAAAGCTTTTACTCTTAACCACCGTCCGAAGCCACCCAGGGGCCTCGCGAGTGCTGGGCACCGTTCAACCAGGGATGTCCATCCCCAGGCAGGTTTCAGTTGCATTCAGGGGACCGGGGGGCAGCTAAATGAGGGGTTTCCTCGATGTCCTTAGCAGCCTGGCCTGCGTCATAAGTCAGGCCTGGCAGGCTCGGGGTCGACCAGCTTTGGGGGTGGTTGAAGGTGTGAGGATGAGTGGTGGATCCTCCTCCATCTCTCTCACCCAGAAGCAACTGGAATGGCCTCACTCACCCTCCACAGGCCCATCTCCAGCCGCCCTGGACACGGGAGCAGCTGTGGAGGGTCCCCGTCTCTGAGGAGCAGCGTGGGACCGGCCCCTTCCCCACTCCACCCTTGCGCCTGTACTCATTCCTTCATTATTACTTCCTGAACAGCTACTATGTGTCAGGTCTTGAGCACCCTGCCCCAAGGGCCCAGATTCCAGCCCTGTGTTTTCCAGACTTTCAGATTTCAGCTCCAGTGAAATTTCCAGAAACTCAGAGTGGGCTGTTTTAAAATTTTGCCAAGAAAAGCCATTTACTCACAACTATCATCTTGTTTCCTCCATCCTTATGTCTAAGAAAGAACCTTTTAGCATCTGAATCTCAGAGTAAAGAAAGGCCCTCAAACCTGACTAAACTTAGCTTAACGAAACACTTGCTATAATTGCCCCCTATTTTTCTCATTTCGCGGTAGGTTGGTGAAAACTCTGTCATTTGGGAATCACACGGTGGTCTGGCTTTCCTGGATTCACACACATGCACACTCTCACACTCTGTCAGGGGTTCAGTCAGAAATGACGTCCGGCCCAAATTTCCAAGCCCAGTCTCCACAGGGCCAGGGCCAGGGCAACTGCGGGCAGGTTGTGGGTGGATGAGCGGACATATCTGTGCTGGTGTGGGCCAAGGGTTAAGTGCTTTTTGTGAGGTGGTGAGTAGGAGAGAGCCGTGGGAGCTTCCTGTTTAGACAGACAGAGGTTGGAGAAAGTTATATCGCCTGGCTCCCATGCAGGCTGAGCAGAGGTGGCAGCCGTGGGATTTGGGGCACCAAGGGGAGGAGGAGAGACAGGACGCCCCGACAGCATCTTGTGGGGGTCAGCATCTAGTGGGTGGGTGAGTGGACACGGGGTGGGGGATGCTTCCAGGAGGGCCAGAGCTGCCCAAGAGAGGCCTTGGTCCATAGGAGCCTGGGGTTGCTGGGTGCAGCAGAGGCAGAGCCGGCTCTGGCCAGAACTCCTGAGCCACAAATCTCAAGATGTCCTGGGAAAAAAAGGTTAAAAGACAAAAAAAAAAAATAGAGCACTGATTCCCCAGTTACTCTCGCGGCCCATGTCCAGGTCTGGCCACCCTGCTTCGTGTCTTCCCACATCTGGGAAGCTCTGAGGGGCCGCCGTGATGACAGGACGTGGTCCACATGGGGCCCTTTATGGGTAATGATATCTTTTATTGTGTCTTAAAAATGAGGCAGGCTCTGGAAAACATTATTTCTGGTCCTTCTTTGTGATGGATTCTGCTCTTCTGAGCGTGGGATGGGCAGCCGGCACCTTCCGGTTTGGGGGCCAGTGGGAAGAGTTAGGAAGGAGTGGAGATGATGAGTTATGGAGAAGCCAAGAACTGGGACCTGGTGGGCCTGAGAGTCTGGGCAGTGGGCAGAGGGCTGCTGGGCAGATTACAGCATTTGGAGAAGGTCCTGGATGTGGGACATTGAGGAAGCAGAGGCTGCAGGGCCCAGAGGCTTCCACGGAAGGATCTTCCATCCCGGAGCTGAGCAAGTGCCTCAGTTGCTTGAGGTTTGGCAAGGTGAGGGCATATCATGGCGTGAGTGCCTGGGCTGGGAGTCAGGAGACCGGGGTTCCCACTTCGCCTTGCCCAACTCCCTAACTCAGGACATGCCCTGTCACTGGTCTGAGTCTCTGTGTTCTGGTCCGTAAAACCAGGGGATTGGACCATCTGTGTTTGTCTAAGCATAGTCCCAGGAATCACTGCATTAGGCTCACCCAGGCAGCTGACTAAAATGCATGCTCCTAGGGCCTTTCCAAACTTTTGGAAGCAGTCTCTGGGGCCCAGGCCTGTGCATCTGCATTTAACATGTCCCTCAGTGATTTTTGTGTGCATTGAAAGCCGAGAGCCACTGAGGTCTGTGATCTCAAAGCCCCCTTCCAGCACTGACTCTCTTCAGTGGAAAACAGTCCTCTTTGAGGGGATGGAAAAGCCAGCAGAGCTGCCACGGGAAGCATAAGGCTGGCTTCACTTGGGCTGAGTGGACAGGATGGGAAGGGGATTGCTCCTAGACCTAGCCCCAGCGTCCCCAGAGACCCTCATGACCATGCTGCCTTGTCCAGGAGAAAACAGTTGCTGTCAGCTACCCCACAGCATCATTGAGCATCTACTGAGTACCCGCCCCAAGGCAGCCCAAAGGTCTGGAATGAAGGGGACACTGAGATAGGGGAAGATTTTTGTCTTACCTCTCATGCCTCCTGACCCCCTCTAGTTGGGGCTGGCCAGGGTCAAGAAGGGGTGGTCAGAAGCTTTACTGCTGAGCTTCTGTACTCGCCCAGCATCCTGCCGCCTGCTCCTGCTGTCCCGCCCTCACCTTGCAGGCCTGTCTGGAGTTGGGGAATCCACTGCCCCAGGGGGGCGGCTGTCTGGTCCCAAGTTTTATCCAGCTGCCCCCTGCCCCAGCCTCCCTTTCTGTCCTCTCCCACCTGCTGGCCTTCCCCCTCACCGTGGGTGCAGACATTTATGTGCCAGAGATGGCCTTATTAAAAATGACATTTAACCAGAGCTGGAATTACCACGCGGATGGCTGCAAACCTCGGAATCAAAGCAGGAGCCGCCAGGCACGCCTGGCAGGGGCCTTGCGGCCTCTCTGTGCTGGCCTCCGATACAAAACCCCTGCAGAACCCTGAGGTCTTGAAAGCGAGTGCACCTCCTTTCATTAGACTAACAAATAACACGTAACAGAAAACATCTGTTAACAACAGCCCCTAATGCTCTCAAGATGGTGCTGCCAGCGGCTGGTCCAGCCAGCAGGCAGCCGGACTGGAGTGGGCTTCGGATTTTGGCTACCCGCACCCCAGAGAGGGGGGGACAGGGCCCTCGGGGGCATGGACCAGCCCTGCCCTCCTGGGCCTCCCTCTGCACCCTGAGGGACCTGGGAGCCTCCTTCCTCACCTCTCCTGACTCAGTCGTTCCCCTTCTCGCTGATGAGGGCCCATAATACGTGGGTCAGTTTGGGAGGGGACGGCAGCCCTGGGCATCCCATATCACAAGCCTCTGCTTTAGGGGCAGTGTAGGGAACCAGAGGCCAGAGTTTGAGCCCTGACCAATCCCTTGACCAGCTGTGGGACCTTGACAAGTGTCTTCTTCTCTCTGAGCTCCTTGTTTGCCAGGTGAGGATAAGAATTGTTCCCCCTGCAGTGTGGGTGTAAGGATTTGAGGAGATGATGGAAGTAGAGTGCTCAACATGTCGCCAGGCATGGGAGGAGTGTGCAGAAAGGGTATATGCTATTAGGATTAGTTGAGGAAACTGAGACTCAGAGAGGTTAAGTGACTTGCCCAAGGTCACACAGCGGTTAGAGAAGATTGGGAGCCCCAGAGCCTGCAGCCTTTTCACAACACCATGAAGTGTGGAGTGAGGCACAAATGCTGTGCTAAGTGTGCTGGACTTTCAGAAATGGATTGGGATCATGGGCTTTATATACCTTGCTAAGGAGTTTGGGTTTACCCTATATGTAATAAGAAGCCACTGAAGAATTTTGAGCTACTATGCTAAAGAATAAAGTATATAATACTTCGAAGTTCAAATGACACTAGCCATAGTATATAAATATCTACACTGAGTCCTAGAGGTGAGCTAGAAGACGAGGAATAGGAGCGTTTCTATAAACGGTGGTGAGGAACTGAGTAGCTTATTGTCTAGTCTGAATATACTGGAAGGGCTGTCCTGGGACCAATTACTTAGAATAGCATCACAAATTCTAGAGTAAGGTGGGAAGGGCTGATATGAGAAAAGTGACCAAAATATAATAAAAGAAAAAAACCTGAAAGGAGTTTGTAAAAATCAAAACATCATTAAACACACACACACACACAACTAGACCAACTATAAGAGATACCAATAAATTCAGATAAAATTGAACTCAATCATATAAGAAATCTTTTGAGAGAATATTGTAGTTTTTTAATATAAATTATCAGAGCACTAATTAATTTACACACCAGTACTATCTGTACCTGGCTGTTTTAGCCATTGAAGGGATTTCTGTGGTACAGAAGAACAAAGGTTCTGAAATCTCAGCTCTAGCTAATAAAATTCTCTGTGCTTGGAAGGAAGGAAGGAAGGGAGACAGGCAGGGAGGAGAATTGGCTCAGATGCAGCCCCTGCCCTCAGAGGGCTTGGAGTCCACAGCTGATGGCAGGAGGGGCTGAGCTCACCTTTGAGGGAGAGCAGGCTGACCCACCCCGCCCCGAGGCCAGGCAGCCCCTCCATCTCCTCACTGCTCTGGAAGCAGAAAGCTTGCCGGACTGGGGGCTGGAAGACCCCGGTGCCTCCCCAGGACCTGTAGCGTGATCCCCACGGCTCAGCGAGGAAGGGTTATCAATTAAAGTTTCCCTGCCAGGGAGGGACTGCTCCTCCCCAGCCCTGCAGATCTCACCCCGAAACCTCTGCAAGTGCCTCAAGGAAGGCCTCTCTCTGGCCCAATGCACCTGTGAAGACCCTGACCCTTGGCATAGTCAGGAAGGGGGCCCTGGACACGACGCTGCGATGGAGAGGCCCAGAGCAGAGACGTGAGCCAGGGAGGGGCCCCAGCCTTTGGAAATCTCGTGTTTCCAAGAGACATCATGTTTTAATTGGAAGGCCAGCCTCTCCCACCGCCCTGCCACTACATCCCCAGGCGAGGAGAGTGTCAGGGCTCAAAGTGGGAAATTGCTGGAGACAAGAAGTAAAAACGGACTACTCTGGTTTCACTGGGAAAGAAAAAAGAAAATGCACAGATCTAATGCAAGCCGAAAGCGGGGTCGTTATTTAAAGAAAACTTGCTGTTGCAGCACATTCAAGTCTGGAGTGGAGCAGAGCTCAAAGAGGGACGGCCTCTTCAAGGAGCTGCTTGCTTTCTCAAGGAAGGAGAGGTGGGGAAGCATCCTGTGACTCCCTCCTTCCACAGTCATTTGGTGAGCACCTACTCCATGCCAGGCCCCGTGCTGGGAGATCCCGCAGGTTAGAAGGGAGGTGTGGTCCCTGCCTGCTTGGGGCTCACAGCCTAGTCCGGAACATGGACTTTAAAGGATTCGTGATTTATAATGGAGAGAAATGCTACGAAGGAGACATCTGGGTTGCTAGGAGAACAGCTCATGAGCCCTAACCTGGTCCCAAGGTTCAGGGAAGGCTCCTGGAGGAAGTGGAATTTTGGAGGGAATGTACAGGGCGAGTTGGAGTTAACCAGAAGAGGTCAGGGAGGGTGTTCCAGCTGGGTGGAACAGCAGGTGCAAAGGCTCAGGGGTGGGAAAGAGCTCGGCTTGTTCCAGGAGCAGAAGGGGTGGGAGGGAGCTTGGAGGGAGAGGGCTGGTTGAGCAAGGTCTTGTTCAGGATTTGTGCTCTTTGTATTAAGAGTCGTGGGAAGGCTTTCTGTGGTCTGTGGTGTCTTGGAGTGTCTGGGAGCACCCAGGCCCTCTCCAGTGGTTCTCAACGGGTGCCAGGTCCCCACTTATGTGGAAGCCAGTGGCTGACTTGGGGCAGCAGTTGTGTCCTGGTTGCTTGGAGCCCCCTGGGCTGCCTCATCGACCATAAGTCCCTGACCTGTTGCCCCCTGACTCGTCTGACTCTGGCCCCTCTGCTTAGAGATGCGGACCACGTCAGAAGCCTAGCTCCAGAGCTGGGGAAGGAAGGCTCCAGGAGCCATTCGGAGCCAGAGGCAGCGCTGGGCTCACCAGTTTGCCATCTGCGGGATGGTGGGGAGGCAGGACAGGTGCAGGAGGAGAGGCCAGCAGCCATTGCTGAGGACAAAATCATGATGCTGTGGGAAGCGGGTGTGGCTCAATCGATAGAGCTCCCGTTTACCATATGGGAGGCCCCGGGTTCGCTTCCCGGGGCCTCCTTGTGAGGGCAGGCCGGCCTGCATGGCCTGGTGGGCTGATGCAGCAAGCCCTCACAACAGGAAATGGGTGTGGCTCAATCGATAGAGCCCCCGTTTACCATGTGTGAGGCCCCGGGTTCGCTTCCCGGGGCCTCCTTGTGAGGGCAGGCCAGCCCGCGTGGTGCAGTGGGCTGATGCAGCGGGACCTCACAGCAAGGGGGAGATAAGCAGACACGGAGAAAACACACAGCAAATGGACACAGCAAGCGCAAGCAGCAAGGGGGGGATAAATAAATAAATAAATAAATCTTTAAAAAAAAAATAATCATGATGCCGTGGACCCAACACCAGGGCTGTGTGTCATGGCTCACAATGACCCTGAGATGGAAGTTTCATTAACAGCCTCAATAACAAGATGAGGAAGGTCGTCCTGGGGTATCTGACTGCAAATCTGCATCCCGCAAGGAGCAGAGGGGCTTTGCGGTACTGTAGCCCAGTCTAGCCAGTTTAGCTGGATGACGGGGGTGGTGGTGGCTGTGACGGGGTTCACCTCCATCCTCAGCAGCAGCAGCACTGCCACCCTGACAGTTGCTGGTTATTGTGCACCTACTCTGTGCCAAACCCTCTGCGTGGATCACCTCATTCAGTCCTCCCAAACAGTCTAGGAGGCAGGTAGCCCATCACCCCATTTTCCAGACAAGGAAGCCGAAGCCCAGAAAGATGGTTATGCAGTGCTGCTGTGGCGGCACCTCGTCTTGCGTCCCCCTGCCTGCAACCCCCAGCGCCACTTTCCCGGAGCTGCCGGCTGGGCTCACTCTGACCTCACCCAGCCCCTCCATTTAGGAAGGGAAGGGCAAGAAGACATGACAACCCTACTTTTGGAAAGCCGGAGCAGGGATTGCTGAGCAGAAACTGGTGCTGCTCCCCAACCGAGGCAGGCAGTTGGGGTCCTAGGGCAGGGGCAGTAACCACTCTCCCCAGGGCAGCTCCGTGGCAGTGCGGGCAGAGAAAGGAGAGTCAGCCACAGGGAGTTCCAGTGGGACCCCTCTCATCAGAAGGCCACAGGACAGCTTTGTTGTCAGGATTTGGGCCCTGGTTTCACCGTCGCTTGCTGGGTGGATCTTGGGAAGATGCCTTCATCTCTGATTCTCCAAATCTTCACCTGCAAAATGGGTACAGGGATAGTAGCGAGGGCTTGGGGTTGTTCAGGGGAGTTGACGAGCGCAAGCAGGTAGGTGCTCAGCTCTAGGCCCGGCAGCCAGGCTGTGCTCAATAAACATGAGTTTGTTTTCTCTTTTGCTCTCTCTGACACTTGGGAGGAGGCAGACACAGTTTAGGGCTGCCAAGCCCCCTTCAAAGATGGAAAAACCCAGGAGGAAGAGGTTTCCCAAGACCCTACAGGAGGAGGAGCTGAGATTAAAAGCCCAGTTCCAGGTGCCAGGAGCCTGCCGCAGTGGTCTTTGCCGGTTCCTAAGCCAGCCCCTGTGCCTCCTCACAGGACCCAGACTCCTCTGCCCGACCCCACGGCCCTGCCCTGTCTGTTGACCCCGGGGCCCCTTTTTGGACGAGGTGCCTTGGTTTGCTGTGGCTCCAGCCTGCTGCCAGCTGGGCCTGACCACTGCTCCTGCACAGAACGCGGCATCTTGCTTTATTTTACATGGCACAAATCAAAACCATGTATAACTTCATGACAAATACCGTCTATAAAACACAACAGGACTATTTTTATAATGTGGCATTTGAGGTTAAGAAATTCAAATTAGAGATTAATTGCAACTTCAAGAAGATCTGTGGATAAGACAGCTTGGGGAGGAAGACTGAGATATTCAGATATGCTCCTGCAGAGATTACAGATGGGTCCTTGCTGCATGTCTAGGACATGCACACACATGTATTTACTCATATGCATGTGTGTACACACACATACGTGCACACATTTACACACTCAACTAGCCCCTGGGCTCTGGCAAACCTGGTTTAGACATGGCATTTGAGTTCGTGGGAATGCCGATCTCAATGCTGGCCTGGAGCTCCTCCAAAGTGTCCTTCTCTGCCAGGACCAAGATGTCCAAGTGGTCCTCAGAAGTATGTTCCACAGTGCTGAAGCAGCCCTAGGGTTTGTGGAGGCGGATGGCAAGAGGGAAAGGCACAGAGCTTGGGGCTTAAAGAACAGAAATGAATGTATCGGGTTTGCCTCCATCAGTGCCAGCTCTCAGCTTCTCCCTAAACCCTTCCCTTCCTCCAGCCCCTTCAAAACCAGAACCAGATGGAAATCTAAGTGAACAATGTGTCTGAGGACAGGGCAGACAGCATGGGTTGGGAGCCCTGGCCAGGGAGGGAGGGAAGGGGAAGGGGGTCTGGGGAGCCCATTCCAGAGAGGCCAAAGGCAGGCTGTGTCTCCTCTGGCACCCAGGGGCCAGCTCAGAGCCCCCTGGAAGAACCTCAGGACTCCGTAGAGCCCACTGGCACCTTCCTGGGCTTCCTGGGGATTGTGGGTGATTGTTTGCTGCTTTCTTCAAAACAGAACAATAGCTGTAGTTGGGAGAGTTAGGCTGCCCTCGGTGCCACAGATTTTCCTCTCTCCACCTTCCCGTGGGGAGGGGCAGGTCCCTGAGATGCGTCCTGGTCAGGAGGGCAGTCAGCTCCAGGCATTTGTTGGCCAAGAAGGGCTAGTGCCAGGTGGCCGCCTCATGTGCCTGAGGGGCCCCAGGGAGAGGAGGTCCAGGACAGGGCGGGGAGCTAACTGACCCCGATTGGCTGCCTGGCTTAGTCTGCATTCACTGTGTCAGCTCAGGCTGAGCCTCATTTTCTTCATCTGTAGAGTGGGGATAATGACAACACCTACCGCTGGCATGGCTGTGAGACTGCCACAAGAGAGGAAGCACTTCGCACATCTTGGCCGGCTGCTGCGGCTGCTGGTGCAGTTATTATTACTGCCGTTGCTGTTATTCACAACTCTTGTGGGTTCTGAAGTCGGCAGGACTGAGGACCACCCCCCAGCCACACTCCTGGCAGCTGCTGGTCCCCAAGGACCCTCATCTCCCCAGCACAGGGACAGGGAACTGCCTCAGCCCAAACCAACTCCATATTAAGGCAAAAGCTCTCTCCTCCGTCCCCCACCACCCTGGGGCGGGGCAGTGTGAGAAGGGCCTTGTTCCTTCCCATTGTCTGTTGGCAGGTTCGAGGTGAAGATGGGAGGGGTCTCCACCCTTCTCTCGGTGGCAGTGGCCTTTGGCACAGGAGACAAATGAGCTGGGACCCCCAGAGCAGAATCAGGGAGAACTCCAAGGGCCCTGTCTGCCCAACTTCCAGCTCCACGGGAGAGCTCAGACCACCGCCCCATCTTCCCCCTCCTCCAGCAGCTGGGCCAGTGCCCGCCACTCCACCATTAAAGGAGCTTCTTTGGGTGAAGTCACTACTCACAGGGAGCCCCTGCTGGAACCCCACTTAGGAGCCTCCCACTAAGCATCTGGCACATGTGATCTTCCTCCATTTTTATAGAAAGGTACTGAAGTTGCCCTTTTACAGATGACTAACTGAGGCATCTTCATTTAACATCATTTCTTGAGCACCTGCTAAGTGCAGGCACTGGGTACATATCCACCCATCAGCCTTTGGGTTGCTACACAAGTAGCAGGGATGACAGGCAATTAACAGATAATGACACAGATAATTAATTACAGTGCTGCTAAGTGCCACAAAGGAGAAGCTCAGAGAGGGGGAGTCGCCAGCCCAAGGCTGCACAGCCAGCATCTGGCAGAGGTGGGACTCAAACGCAAGTCTGGAGCCCTCCCACCCCCTGCTGTCCTGCTTTGCAAGGCCATGGCTAATGGGAGCCCCTCCCAACTGGCTGCAAAGATTAGTTAGATTAGTCAGGAGCGGGAACCCATGACCAGCGCCTGTGGCGGGCCAGGACTGGGAGCACAGGCATGAGGATTCCACAGTCCATCAGGCACAGTGCTCTCCACAGACTTGGAGCGAGGGTTCCCGGCATAGGGGCACACTACACTAATTCTGCCAGGGCAAGGACAAGGGTCCATGTAGTGTGTGCCAGTCAGGACTGTCAGCTGCAAGGCATAGAAAATCAGCCCTCGCTCGTTAAGCAAAACCAAGATAGATGGATGCTCAAAACTGAAAAATCTAGGGTGGGACTTGAAGCCCCACTTGCCACAGGACTTAAAACCACGGCACCAGACCCTGGATTCTCTCTCCGTTTCCCGTCCCCATCCCCCCGGCTTTGTCCCTTGGGTCCACCTGCCTTCCTGAAGGCTCTATTCACCAAGAGGCTCACCCCTCATATTCATGTACAACCGCGGTGGCCCCCAACCCCCACTTCCTGCAGAGAAGTCAGAGTCTTTCCCAAAAGTCCCAGCCAAAGTCTCACTGTGCCATGATTGGGTCCCTGCCCACCCTCAGCCAGTCACAGTGGCCGCAGGAAGGTGAGTGCTGATTGGCCGAGGGTCAGGCTGTGTCAGGGTGAGGCTTCACCTGAACCCCTTGGACCAGGGCTGCTCCTGGACTTAAAAGAGCCACACATAGAGGAAGTGAACCATAAACAGCAGCGGGCCCTGCTTCAATGTTTTACACGTAGATGAGGCAACTCCAGCTCAGAGAGGTCAAGCAACTTTCCAAGGTCACCTGGCTGGTGAGTGGAGGAGCAGGGACTCACTCCAGGGTCTTTTGTCTCAACCATGACCCTCAAAGCAACCCATGTCCACCACAAGAGGGCTGGGCAGCTGGCCCTGGGACCACCCTTTCACCATCTTGGTCTCCATCCACCAGGGCAGGCAGCCTTGTCACTGAGACCCTGCCCTCCTTCTTCCTGGGCTGGGACCTCCCATCTGCCTAGTGATGGGCCCTCTGGGTCTGTCCAATTCCTGCAGAATCTGAGCAGTCCTTACTCTAGGCTGAAGGGTGCCCAGACGCCAGTAGCAGGAAGCCATGGAGGTAGCTTCAGAAGAGGGCGTCATGGCCCTGTCTGACCCCTAGCAGAGGCCCAGAGAGGCTGCCCAGGCTGGGGGGAGCTAGGCCAGTTGGGGCCTTGTTGGGCCCAGCACCCCCTTCCAGTGGCAGTGTTCCCCTCACATCATGTCAGACACCCCATGGCAAATACACTTTTCCCATAGCCAAGATAGTGGTGGACTGTTGTTGTCTGGTTGCCATGTCATCATATGTGGTCAACAATTCATTAACTGTTTATTAATTAACCTGTAGGTTTTGTATTTTGGAACTAATTAAAAAAGAACACTATGTCAGGTTTCCCATTTTCCTTGACCTTTGAAAAGCTTCTGGGCCCTGGGCATTGTGAATCATTCATTCATTCACCCATCCACTGTTTATTGAGCACCTGCCATGTGCTAGATCCAATATTAAGACAGACAACTGGGGGAGGGGGACAGAAAAACAGGCAGTGCGAGACAATCGAGTTTAATCAGTGATGGTGAAATGGCTGGGGGAGGCAAGTGGGCCCCTGAGCCTTTCTGGGGCAGAGAGGGGAGGGTTCCTACAGATAAGGGGAGAGGCGAAGACTGAGCTGGGCTTAATGAAGAGGTGGGAAAATTGTTTCAGCCAGTGGGAACAGTATGTGCAAAGACAGGAACAGGAAGTGACAGAGAGTATGGAATATCCAAGGAGCAAAAGGAAGGCCTGTGTGGCCGGTAGGAGGCTTGTGGGGTGCAGGGGCACAAGATGGGGCTCGAGGTGGGCACGTCCTGACACTGGGAATTGGACTCTGGTCTGGCACATTAGGTTCTTTTTTGGTTCTTGCTCAGAACCAGAGTGTGAACTAGGGTGAGGCAAGTGAGGTACCAAGGGCACAACATTTAAGGAGTGCTCGCTGTCAAGGTCGTGGGAGTGCAGCGTCAACACCTGAGATGAGTGCCTCCTTAACTCTGCACCCTGGGCACTTCATTGGCCTCATCCTAGGCCAGGGTCAGCTCAGAATTGACATCCCTGCTCATCAGGAGCCTTGTCATTTGCCCTCACAATCAGCTGTCCCTCCTCCTCCTGGTGCCTCCTCTCTTCTCTGAAAAAAATGTCAGTGTCCTGACTTTTTAGTGGGGGGGTCTTGGTGAGTCCAGTGAGGGGGGATCTTGGCAGGATGCTAATGAAATCAGGGATGCCCAGGTGGGAGCCATGTCCTGGTTAGGGGAGAATTAAGCAAATGTATGCAACCCCTTATAGGCTTTTCTTCGCATTTGATTGGTGCTTGCTGGGGGATGGCAGCCTGCAGTGAAGGCCCCTGCAGAGGGGCATAAGGGAGGGTGCTGGGTGGGATGCTTCAGCTGCTTCAGATGGCCATCTTGGAGCCTGTGTGGCATGGGCTGCTTTTCGGCATTTGGGGATGTAGCATGGAAAGAAAGGGGCGAAAGTGGGTTCTGTGGCCCGAAAGGGAGGTTGGCCCATCCATCCTGCCACTTCCAGGTAGGTGAAGTATGTGGAGGGCTGCTGAGGTGCTTGCCAGCCACAGTGGCACTCATGCTTCCTTTCTCTTGGCCACCTTCCTGGCATCCTCTTATGGACGCCTCACAACAGTCCAGCAGGGACATTCTATATAGATGAGGAAAGAGAGGCCTAGAAGGGTGAAGCTGCCGTGGCCACAGAGCCAGCAGGGCGGCCTGGCTTGGAAGCTCTTTTGGCTGTATACTCAAGTCCATGAAATCATTATAACAGCCTGGGAGAGGTGGGGAACTCTAAGTTTACCCACCCGAGATTTGGGGAGTAGGGAGGGAGCATGGCCTAGAGATCAGGGCAGATAGGCCGACCCTGGCTCAGACCCCAGCTGGGTAACCCTGGGCAGGCCTTGCCAACTCTCGCAGCCTCAGTTTACCAGTTTGTAAAGTGAGTTAATGGTAGCACCCACCTCACACGCTTACTGAGGGGACTGAAGGAGAGGGTGGGTGAGAAAGGGCTTTGAGGACTGGGAAAGGCCCCCTGATGTGAAGGGGGTTGTTTGAAGAGCCACCCTGGACCCCAGCTCCAAGTACGGGCACTGACCATGAGCTGCCCCCTCAGTCCCTGCCCATCTCTGTGTGCCTTCCTCTCACCCCACCCCCAACGGCACATGAGTCTCATGTTTTTCCCGAGAAGCACTATCAACATCAAGAGAAGATCTGTTTGACTCTGAAGGAGAAAAGCCAGGGAGACTCACGGGGTCCATATTTCTGCTTCTTTGTCTACCTCTGATAGCACTGGACCCGAGACGTACCTGACACCTGGCACTCACAGCCCAGTGGGACCTGAGGCAGGGGACCAAGCTTAGGAGCCAGTGTGAGGAAGCTGAAGCAAATATGTGCAAAAGGGGTTCTGGACATCAAGGGAGGGCTTTTCAACTGGGGTTCTTGTAGGATGAGTAGGAATCCATTATTGGGCTTCTTCATCAGCTCGCGTGTACCCCCTACTGGCTGTGTGGCTTTGAGCCTGGCATCTTCCCTCTCTGGCTGCAAGTGCTCATCCTTGGAATGGAATGGAAAGTGCCTGCTCTGCTGTGAGACTCCCTGAAAGTGATAGGCGTGAGGGACTCACGGGGAGGTGAAGTGTGCATGAGACCAAAACTGTTCCAGGCTGGTTTCAGGGAGATAACTCCTGTGCCCCTCGACGTGCTCTGATCTTTCCCAGTCTCTCCTCTTTCAAGCTTTCCTGCCTCCTCCACCCCCAGCTCTTCTCTGAGCACCCAAAGCTCTCACGTTTTCAGTAATAAGCCAGCCTGCTTTGGTTTGAAACCTGGTCCTGCTGGTTGACCTGGAGCAAGTCCCTCATCCTCTCTGAGCTTTGATTTTTCTCATCTGTAAAAGGGGAATAAATGGCAGTGCTTATCTCTGCGTGCTGGGTGAGACTTCCGTGAGACAGTGCGTTCAGCTCAGCACCCAGCACGTAGGAATTGCTGCACATCATGGTAATGGAACTCATTATTATTTCCTGTTCTCCCCTTATACTGGGCACTGTGCTTATTTATCTGACTCATTGCCTGTAACAACCCTGTATGTAGGTAGATTTCCATTTTGCAGGTGAAGAAGCCAAGGCTCACTTTGGATAAGTGGCCTGTGGCCATAGAGCTGGGACTGGACCCCAGGGTGAACTGCTGCCCAAAGTGTAGCACTGTCGGTGGGTGGGTCTCAAGCCTGGCTGCACATCAGCATTACCGGGACAGCTTTTAATAAATGCTGATGGCCAGGCCCTAACTCAAACCTAAGTCAAATTTTCTGATGGGTGCTACTCGGTATCTTTTTTTAAAAATTTATTTTTTCCTCCCCACCCCTCGTTTTGCACTCACTGTCTGCTCTCTGTGTTCTTCTGTGTCTGCTTGTCTTCTCTTTAGGCGGCATTGGGAACCAATCCTGGGACCTTCTGGAGTGGAGAGAGGTGCTCAATCTCTTGCGCCACCTCAGCTCCCTGGTCTGCTGCGTCTCTTATTGTCTCTCCTCTGTGTCTCTTTTTTGTTGTGTCATCTTGCTGCACCAGCTCTTTGCACAGGCCAGCACTCCACATGGGTCAGCTTGCCTTTCACCAGGAGGCTCTGGGAATCGAACCCTGGACCTCCTATATGGTAGATGGGAGCCCAGTCGCTTGAGCCGCATCCGCTTCCCTAGGTATCTTCTTTTTAAGAACCCCATCCCCACTGTCCAGCCCAGGGTTGCACTGCCCAGCCGGGCTGAGGACCTCAGCGCCATGGTGCTGCCTCCATCCCTCCCGCCTCACTCAGCCCATCCTCACTCTGGGTCCTCTGTTTTGGGGGATACACCTCTCTTCCTCTGCCAATTGGCATAATAGCCGCAGAGGCAGGGCCTGAGCTTTTTCCGGTGGGTCTTTTCAGCCCTCTGGGTACACCTTTGAGGGGAACAATTTGCTTTTAAAAGTCCCAGGTGCCAGAATAAGTGACGCATTTAGGTCACATATTGCCTCAGGTTGATGGGGAAGGATCTATAAACCTGACCCCAAGGTAAGCAGGAGTTGGAAGCTTGACAGACCCCCTCAAGGGCAGCAATTTTGGGGGCTGTTGGTCCCCGGCCAGTCATGGCCATCACCATAGCTACAATACCTGGCTCTCAAATTCAAAAGGGGTTGTACACCATGAGGCCGACTCCAACAAAATAGGCCTGCGTGTGGATAAGGATGAGAGGGAATGGACACAGATAAGACCATCTCCTTTAGCTGGGCCCTGCATTGGGGTGGTGTGCTGGAGCCGCCTTGTAGGGTTCATAAAAACCAACTGTACATCTTCAGGAATTTGGGGAGTTGGTTGTCAAACACAGATGCTATTAAAAATTAAATTATATTAATACATAATTAAATGAATATATGTAAAATAAAGGCAGTACATACTCAAAACTCATCTCTTCCTAATAATCTTACTACATGTTACTATTATCATGCTCTTGAGTTATTTGCATCTGCTGTGCCTGGTGTGCTACTGCACGTCTTTCCCCAATTCCATCTTCACTGATGTCATGTGGTAGCTTGAAATTGGCCACGGTGGAAATATTTATACCACACACTGGCAAATGCTATATAAGTTAGGGTCCCCCCTCGCCCACCCCAGAGAACCAGTTGCAACATTTATCAGCACACCTCTGGCTATAATTTAATTTTGTAAAAAAGTTTCCTCATGGCAGATAGTCTTTTTGAAAAAAATGAATTGTTCTCTTGGTGTAAAACTTGGCTTGCCAACATTACCTAGCAATGTGGTATTTATGTCCAGGAGGTGGAATATTATCCCTATTTCAAAGACGTTGAGGGAGGTTGGATAATTTTTTTCTGCCTTCATGTTGGTCCTGGACAAGGGTTTGCCTCCTGGCAACACACCAAATTGCTGTTCATTTATTTCCTTTAAGAGGCAGAAGTGAACAGAGTTTTCTTCAAATTTATTTCTGTGACCTATTATGGAACTTTCCAAAATGAAGGTGCCAGGGGATGAGGGTGGGTGAGATGGTGGCCCATGCAACATTATTTACTGTGCCCGTGAGGTAGAAAGAACCCTGAGTGGGGCAGAGGGTGAAGGTCGTGTCCCCACTTTGGCTCTGTCCCTTACCCCTGGACAAATCTCACTTCCTCTCTGGCTCCATCTTCCACATCAGTAGAATGAGGACATTGAAACCAGTCTCAGGGTTGGCAACTGCCTGCCTCTCTTCTCCGAACCCCCTTCCTGAGCCCATTTCAGACAAAACTAATCAACTAGGGTGCCTCAGAATCCTCCTTAACACACTGTTCCAGGCAGCCACTACCAGGTAATCAGAAATGGCGGGGGTGGGGTGGGGGGTGGAGTGACATCATGAGCCAGCCCTGGTCAGAGCATTCTCTGAAGCCCCTTTCAAGCCTGACTCTGCAGCTGCTGCCTGGGGAGGAGGTGAGTGGATTCACCCGTGTTCTCAGCAAGAGTGCTTACCCGGGCAAACTGGAAGGTAGTAGGCTTCAGTGGTTAGAGCTCAGGTGCTGAAGTCAGGTGCATCGGGGTGTGGGTGAGTCTCAGTTCTACTAACTGGCTGTGTAACCTTAGAGAAGTTACTTGAATTCTCAGATCCTGTTTCCTCATCTGTATGATGGGGTTGCTGATGATACCTGCATCCTAGGGTGGCAAATGTGAGGATTCCGCAAAGTCATGTGTATAAAGTGCCTGGCATGTAGGGGTGCTCCGTGGAGCTGGGGGAGCCCCTCTCAGATTCATGATAACCACTGTGGAGCTTGCATGTGGCTGGGTGGTCAAGCAAAGGCCTCATGGCTGGCTGAGGCCTCTGGCACCTCACCCTTCATCTGCCTGCAGTTTCTAGAAGAAAGGGGCTTACCGTGGAGGAGGATGGGGTGTGCCACAGGCTGGCTCTGAGAGGTCTAGCGGTTGTAGGCAGGACCATGGCACCCCCTGGTTAAGTTTTTTGGGGTCACCTGGCAACCCAGGGAGAATCTCAATATCCCACAGAGAAGCAACCAGGCCTGGCAGAGGCCAGGGCCTCGTGAAGATCCAGGGCCACTCTGGAAGGGCTTCCTGCCACCCCGCACCCACGTCCTTGAGTGTGGACAGGGTCAGCAGCCTTCTGGCTAAGAGACAGTGAGGGGAGGCCACAGGGTAGCAGGAAAAACCAGGAGACAGAGTTTCAGCATCTCCACAAGCTCTCTCTGGTACTGGAAGAGACTGCCTTTGCAACAGTGGTGCCAGATGCCTTCCAGAACTGGCTTCCCTCCAAATTCACTGTCACTTGCTCCAGGCTCCACTTGACCAGGCGGGTCAGGGGCAGTTGCGGACGGTTCTTTCAGTTTGCTTGTTTGGTTTTTATATACCCCAGAGCCTTGGTTTTATTTAGTCCTGGCTGGCGGCCTGGCCTTTGCCCCCTCCCTGGACTTGCTGGGGAAGGGGCCAAGTTTTGTGATGGTAGAGGGCTGACAGCTTGGTCAGGAGCCCCCAGTTTGTTTGAGCCACCCCTTCCTGCTCTACACTGCCCTTCCCCCAGGCCCTTCCCCATCCTTGGGCAGTGTGTGTGTGTGTGTGTGTGTGTGTGTGTGTGTGTGTAGGTGGGGGAGGGGGGGTTGGTTGGGACAAGGGCCTCCCCAGCCCGGAACCCACAACTGGAACTTGGCTGGAAAGTAAAAAAAGGCTTTTTACCCACAGGCTTCAGAATGCCTGGGCACAATCGCCACGGTCATTACAGCGCTTGTTACCCTCAGGTTGGGGACTTTTTAAAAGTGTGGTTTTGTTCTAAAATCCAGAATTTCTGACAGCCCAAGTTAACAAGCACCCCCCTCCCCCAATGAATTCAGAGGCACTAATGGGAAAGTCCTAAACAGAAGTTCTCCTCTGTCATGTGAGCAGCTCAGAGAAAATTCTCCCAATTTAAAGGCGAGTATAGCACTTTGATGTGGGCCTCAGAGTGCCCCATTTCCTTATAAATTCCCTCTAAGGAGGGGGAAAGCTAAAATTTAACCTGGAGCCTCCAAATTACTTGCAATTTGCAAGCACACATGCTTAGCCCCTAAGGACCAAAGGCTGCAAGGAAAAAAAGAGAGAGAGGGCAGACAGACAGACAGAACCCACTCTCATTCACCAACCCACTTTGGCACTGTCTTGGTCTCCTGAGCAGATTTATCATTTTAATCCAGTGCTGTTCCTAAGGATTATAACCCCATTTCAAAACAAGACAAGCCATATGCCATTAAATAATTAAAACGCGAGAGCTTTGAAAGCAGGACATTTCTCTCAGGAACAGCCGTAGACATGGAGTGTAGCCTCCCGGTTCTGGGGTTTGATATGGGATGGAATTCCAAATACCAGCCGTCTTGGAGCCTTTCCAAGGGAAACGAGTTGCCCAAATTCCAGGAGAATCAGGACAAAGTCTCACCACCCCCAGGTGCATGGGCTGGAGGGACCCCACCCCCACCCCTGGGACCTCAGCTGGGGGATCAGGGCTGCGGCTGAGGAGAGGGTTTACAAGGAAGGGAGGGGAGGGGAGGCCAAGCCTGGAGGCTCAGGTTGCTGCCAACACGGGGTGACCCGCGGTTCCAGGTGTGTGTATGAGTAGGCCAGGAGGGGCACAGCTGTGCAAGGAGCTGCCTGGGGCTGGAGTTCATAGCCTAGGTGAACCTAGTTCTGCTGCCCTCTCCCTATGTGACCTTGGGCAGGTGACCGCCCTCTCCAGTCTGCTTCCCCGGCTGAAATAGGGGGTGGTAGTAGTGGTAACAGGACCCGCCTCAGAGGGTTATGATTATTGTGCTCCGAGACCTGCCTGTACAGCGCCTAGCTCAGCTCGTGGCACGCGCTCAGCGTGGGAACCGTCTCTATTACTAACTGGGGGTTGAATTTTCCTGCCCACGGTTTAGCAGGATGGGAAAGCTCCAACCCGGACGCTAGCCGGGATTGGGAGGGGGGGGTGGGAGGATCTGAGCGGGAGGGAAGGCCAGGAGGCGGGAAGAGGAGGGCGAGGGCCCCCGCGGGTGGGCGCTGCGCCCCCCGGCCCTCCCGCCCTGGCGGCCGCCTTGCACTCACAATGAGCGGCTTGGCGGCGGCCGGCGCGGGCAGCGCGGGGCTGGGCGCGCCGATCTATTAACGTCTGTGTGTCTGGGCCGCGGGTCTGCGGCGAGGCAGGCGCCAGGGGCTCGCCTGGAACCAGATGTGCCGCGGCGCCGCTCTGGCCGCCACCGGCGCGGCGCGCTCGCACGCACGGGCTGGCGCGCACATGGCCGGGCGGGGTCCGACGGCGGCTGGCGCGCAGGGCCAGGCACCCCCTGGATTTCGGGTCGGACCCCAGATCGGCGTGCGCGGAAAAGAGACACTCACTCCACCCCCCGGCAGCCGCGAGCGTCAACCGCGCCCTGCCCAGAAGAGAAAGCAGCTCCCCCCACCCA
>JAQZBX010044071.1:0-21502 GCA_029593785.1 Cabassous unicinctus
AATCCCCCATCCCAGACACCCCCCACCAGTGATCCTCTGCAGCCCCCTTTGTAACCCTTCTGTGATCTAAACCTTCCTTGAAGATGAAGCCCATATAATAACCAAATACAATTAATAGGAAAATCCAATAATAATGATAAGCTTAAATGCAAGAGATAAAATACATGGAAACTCAGAAGAAAAACTAAAAATAAAATATAATTAATTGATTGGGACATTCAAGAAATGGGAAAAAACAAAAAAATTTAAAAAAAAATTTCCTTCTTATCATTGCATTATTGGGTGTCTAGTCTGTACTTTGGCACCTTCCCCCACTCATTCCACAGTGACTCCCAATTTTTCATTTAATTTTCAAAGAAATTTTAGGTCACAGCAATTTCACACACAGAATGCTAGAGACTCTCATATACCCAATCTCCTTCCCCTTTCCTTACCCCATATTAAAACCTTTATTATTTTTTTTGTGGATGGTAGTATTGTTATAACTGTTATACAGATAGTGAAACATAGCTACTAAACATTGTCAATGGTTTACAGTTTAGTTTACAATGTAGATGGTACAGTTTAATAATTTTTTATGATATTTACCATGTCCTGTGTCCATTACTGTAAGGTAATGAAAAACATTTCCCATGGCCACTAAATACCCCCTGTTTGATCTTTTCTGTTCTATCCTCCCAATCCTCCTGGGGCATCTGACACTCCCCTGTCTTGACACATTGGATGACAAGATTCATAGTTACATGCCCTGTGTATTCTAACCTACCCTTCCTAATCTACCTACCTGTCATCCCTGCACCACCAAACCCAGTAATATCGCTACCCACCTGTCCTATATTTCAATATGCAACTATACTCTATCACTTTGACATAGATTATGTCCATATGGGTGATGGCTCACAACTTACTTTTCTCTTTCTCTCCCTTGTTAACCTAGTTTTCAGACAATGGTTCTCAGAGACTGCTTACTTTCCTCAATTCAAATCAGTGAGGTCATATACGGCTCATCCTTCAATGCCTGGCTTGCTTCACTCAACATGAGGTCTTCAAGATTCATCCATGTTTTTCCATGTGTTAGCACCTTATTCCTTCTTACAGCTGAGTAATATCCCGTTGTATGTATGTACCAAATTTTTTTTTATCCATTCATCTGTTGATAGGCACCAGGGTGATTCCAACTTTTGGCAATTGTGAGCAATGTTGCTATGAACATTGGTGTGCATATATCTGTTTGTGGCTTTGCTTTCATTTCTTCTGGGAATATACCCAGCAGTGGAATCGCTGGACCATACAGAAGAACTACTGTTAGTTTTCTGAGGAACTGCCAAACTGTCCTGCAGAGTGGCTGGACCACTCCACATTCCCACCAGCAGTGGATGAGAGTTCCTATTCCTCCACATCCTCTCCAACAATTATATTCTGCTGTTTTTATAAAAGCTGCCATTCTAAAGGGTGTAAAATGGTATTTCACTGTAGTTTGGATTTGCATTTCCCTAATAGCTATCGATGTTGAGCATTTTTCATGTGCTTTTTAGCCATTTTTATTTCTTCCTTGGAGAAGTGTCTTTCCAAGGAAGAAAAACCCATTTTTTAAATGGGTTGTTTGTCTTTTTAATTTTAAGGTGTAGGATTTCTTAATATATGCAGGATATTAGGCTGCTATCAAATATATGGTTGCCAAATATTTTCTCCTGTTGGGTAGGCTGCCTTTTTATTTTCCTAATAACATCCTTTGAGGTGCAGAAGTTTTTTATTTTGAGGAGATCCCATTTATCTACTTTTTCTCCTGCTGCTCGTGCTTTGGATATGAAGTTCATGAAACCATTTCCTATTACAAGGTCCTGTAGATGCTTCCCTACATTATCTTCCAGGGTCTCTATGGTTTTGGCTCTTATATTTAGATCTTTGATCCATTTGGAGTTGATTTTTGTATAAGGTGTGAGATGGTATTCTTCTCTCATTATTTTGGATATGGATATCCAGTTCCCCAAGCACCACTTGTTAAAGAGGCCATTCTCTCCCAACTGAGTGGGCTTGGTGGCCTTGTTGAATATCAGATGACTGTATATGTCAGGATCTATATCAGAACTCTCAATTCAGTTCCATTGGTCAGTAGGCCTATCCTTCTGCCAATACCATGCAGTATTGAGAACTGTAGCTTTGTAGTATGTCCTAAAGTCAGGTAATGTGATACCTCCAACTTAATTCTTCTTTTTCAACATGTCTTTGTCAATTTAGGGCCTCTTACCTTTCCAAATATATTTTGTAGTTAGTTTTTCCAGTTCCTTAAAAAATACAGTGTTGATTTTTATTGGGGTTGCATTAAATCTGTAGATTAGTTTGGGTAGGATAAACATCTTGATGATGGTGTCTTCCTATCCATGAACAGGGAATATTTTTCCATTTATTTAAGTCTTCTTTGATTTCCTTTGACAGTGTTGTGTAGTTTTCTGTATATAAGTCCTTTACATCTTTAGCTAAGTTTATTCCTAGGTATTTGATTCTTTTAGTTACTTTTGTAAATGGTGTTTTTTTTTATTTCCTCCTCAGATTGCTCAATATTGGTGTACAGAAATGCTACTGATTTTTGAGCATTGATCTTAGAGCCTGCGACATTACTGAACTCCTCTATAAGTTCTACAAACTTGTTGCAGATTTCTCAGGGCTTTCTATGTATAGGATCATGTCATCTACAAATAATGAAAATTTTACTTCTTCTTTTCCAATCTGGATGCCTTTTATATTCTTTTTTTGCCTCAGTGCTTGAGCAAGTACTTCTAAGACAATGTTAAATAGGAGTGGTGATAGTGGGCATCCTTGTCTTGTTCCCCATCTCAGAGGGAAGGCTTTTAGGATTTCACCATTGAAGATGATGTTAGCTTTGGGTTTTTCATATATACCCTTTATCATATTCAGAAAGTTCCTTCTTTTCCTATCTTTTGCAGTGTTTTTATCAGGAAAGAGTGCTGTATTTTGTTGAATGCTTTTTCTGCATCTATAGAGATGATCATGTGATTTTTTTTCTTTCAATCTGTTTATGTGGTGTATTATATTGATTGATTTTCTTATATTGAACCATCCTTGCATATCTTGGATGAAACGCATTTGGTCATGCTGTATAATCCTTTTGATATGTTGTTGAATGCAATTAGCAAGTATTTTCTTGAGGATTTTAGCATCTAGGTTCATTAGAGAAATTGGTCTGTAATTTTCATTTCTTGTGGTATATTTATTTGGTTTTGGTATTAAGGTAATTTTGGCATCATTGAATGAATTAGGCAATATTCCTTCTACTTCTATTTTTGGAAGAGCTTAAGCAGAATTGGTGTTAGCTCTTTCTGGAATGTTTGGTAGAATTCAGCTGTGAAGCCATCTGGTCCTGGGCTCTTCTTAGTTGGGAGGTTGTTGATGACTGAGTCCATCTCTTTACTTGTAATTGGACTGTTGAATTCATCCATTTCTTCTTTCATCAGTGTAGCCTGTGAGTTTCCAGAAATTTCTCCATTTCCTCTAAATTATCATTCTTGTTGGCATATAATTTTTCAAAGTATCCTCTTATGATACTCTTTATTTCTGTGGGGTCAGTAGTGATATCCTCTTGCTCATTCCTTATTTTGTGTATTTGCATCTGTTCTCTCTTTTTCTTTGTTAGTCTGGCTAAGGGTTTGTCAATTTTATCGATCTTCTCAAAGAACCAGCTTTTGGTTTTGTTTATTTTTTCTAGTGCTTTCTTAATCTCTATTTCATTTAGTTCTGCTCTAATCCTGTTATTTCCTTCTTTCTACTTCCTTTAGGTTTAGTTTGTTGTTGTTTTTCCAATTCCTCCAAGTGTGCAGTTAGGCCTTCAATTTTAGCACTTTCTTCTTTTTTAATATATGTATTTATGGCTATGAAATTCCTTCTTCAGGACAGTTTTCACTGTATTTCATAGTTTTTGATATCTTGTGCTGTCATTTTCCTTAGTTTCACAATAGTTACTGATTTCTTTTGCGATTTCCTACTTGACCCACTGTTTGTCTAAGATTGTGTTGTTTAACTTCGATATCTTTGTTCCAACCTGTTTCTCTGGGTCATTTCCAATTTCATTCCATTGTGTTCAGAGAAATTACTTTGTATAATCTCAAACTTTCTGAATTCATCTAGAGTTTTTCTGTGGCCTAGAATGCAGTCTATCTTGGAGTATGATCCATGCACACTCAAGAAGATTATAAAACCTGCTGTATTTGGGTGTAGTGTTTTGTATATGTCTATTAGATCAAGGTCCTCTAATGTATTGTTCAGAGCATTTGTTTCTTCATTGAGTCTCTGTCTAGATGTTCTGTCTAATTATGATAATGGTGTATTAAAGTCCCCCACTATAATTTTAGAGGCATTTATTTCTCCTACTTAGTTTTTCTAGAGTTTGCCTCATGTATTTTGAGGCACCCCGATTTCATGCATAAATGTTTATGATTGTTCTATCTTCTTGAGAGATTACCCCCTTTACTAAAACATAGTGTCCATCTTTGTCTCTTACAATAGTTTTGCATTTAAAGTCTATTTTGTCTGATATTAGAATAGCTACTCTTGCCCTTTTTTGGCTATTGTTAGCTTGTAAAATTGTTTTCCACCCATTCACTTTCAGCCTCCTTGAATCCCTGGTTTGAAGGTGGGTTTCTTGTAGACAGCCTATGGATGGATCATATTTCCTTGTCCTTTCTGCCAATCTGTGTCTCTTGAGTGGTGAATTTAATCCATTAACATTCTGTGTTATTACTCGCAATGAATTTCTTACTTCAGCTATATTTTCTTTGGGTTAATGTATGTCATATGTTGTTTTACTTATGTTTTTGTCTTTTTAGTTGTTTTTAAACTCTCTCCCTTGTTTTTTTCTTTTCAACTTGGAGAACTTCCTTTAGTATTTCTTGAAGTGCAGGTTTCTTATTGGCATACTCTCTTAATATCTGTTTATTTGTGAATATTTTGAACTCTTCATCATTTTTGAATGCCAGTTTTGCTGGATAGAGAATTTGTGGCTGGAAGTTTTTTCTTTTAGTACTTTGACTATGTCACACCATTGTCTTCTTGCCTTCATGTTTTCAGATGAGAAATCAGCACTTAATCTTATTGTGCTTCCCTTGTATGTAATGGTTCTCTTTTCTCTTGCTGCCTTGAGTATTCAGTCTTTTTCTTGAGCATTGGACATTTTGACGAGTATATGTCTTGGAATTGGCCTGTTGAGATTTATACTGTTTGGGGTACACTGTGCTTCCTGGATGTGCACGTCCATTACTCTCAATAGAGTTGGGAAGTTTTCAGCCATTATTTCCTTCAACACTCCTTCTCTTCCCTTTCTGAAGGGGTTCTTTTTTTCCAGTCTTTGACCCAGACAAGGTCCCCTGTCTGGTGAGGGTGCACCGGGTGTCCCAGGTTGAGGTTCTGGACAAGACAGTTTTATGTATTTTGGCTAGAGTTTTCCCCAGCTACTGGAGAATAGAATCTTGACTAGTCTCCCCCAGAACTTTGAGATTTCCTTTGAAGTCCCAGATAATTGGGGGTGGACATCCAAATAGAATTTCAAAACGTGAATAGTCTGTGGTCCTGGGGTGCACTTAACTCAGAGAAGGGTTAAGGGAAGTAAGTCTACCCAAGGGAGGCCAGTTTCTTGTCAGAATTTGGCTAGGGTGGCTTTGAGGGTTCAATTCATGCATTCAACTTTCCCTGAACTCTTTGACCTGTAAGCGGTATGGAGTTTCCCCTTGATTCCTAACTTTTTCACCAGCTCTTGGACTCTGCAGCCATGAAGCCTGGGACATTGTCACTTCCAATAGACAGTGGCAGCCCATGTTTGGAAATTATTTCTCTAAGTAAAGCCTTAGTCACTTCTCTTGCCTTTTCTGTGCAATTGGGGAAAGTTTCAACCCAGGCTGAAAAGGTGCGTATCATCACTGACAGATATTTTTACCCCTGACTTGGTTTCACTTCTGTGAAGTCTACTGTGAGATCTTCAAACGGGGCTGTCCCCATGTGCTGGCCACCTGATGCAGCACAGGGACCCTGCAGCAGGTTGTTTTTGCACAAACTTGGCACTGGCTGCTGATGGTGGCACAGAGAGAAGCTACTTGGGCTATGTAGTAGTATCTCCTGAGCAAGACTTCTAGCGCAGTTTTCCTTAGGTGGATGAGTTGGTGGTATTTCTGGATGAGGGCATGAGTGGCTCCTTTTTGGACAAAAATTCAGTGATCTGGGAGAAGCCAAGTTCCTTCAGGAGTTCAGCTTCCCTCTTCCCTTTTGGCCCATTCCTCTTCTTCCCAGGTATAGCTTAATTGATTAGTTTCTTGTCCTAAGAAGGACAGCTGTGGTGTCAATTCCAGGACTCGTATTCCATGGGTTTCTTCAGCCACTTGCCGAGCTGCTTTGTCTGCTAGCCTGTTTCCTTGAATGACCACATCCATTCCTTTCTGATGTCTCTGGCAGTGGATGATGGTGACTTTATCTGGTTTCCAGATTGCTTCTAACTGTTGGAGGATTTCTTCTATGTTTTTGATTTCCTTTCTCCCTGCGGTTAGGAGACCTCTTTCTTTATCAATTGCCCCATAGATATGAATGGTAATGAATGCATACTTAGAGTCAGTGTAAATGTTTACTGCTTGCTTAGCAGCTAGTTCCAGGGCTCGGACCAGTGCCCAGAGTTCTGTTCATTGCATGGGCCATCCTCGGGGTACAGATGTCACTTCCACAACCTGTTCAGTAGTGGTGACTGTATATCCAGTAAGCTTTTCCCTGTTTTTAACAAGACTGCTCCCCTCTGTAAATAGTGGCTGATCGGAGGAATGGAGTGGTTTGTCTTGGAGGTCGGGTTGACTGGCATTAACTTCCTAAGTCACTTCAACACAATTGTGCTCAGGAACCCCTTGTTTGTCCAGTTAAAAAGTGGCAGGGTTTAGACTGTGCATTGTTTCTATTGTCACTCTGGGGTTTTCACAGGGTAAACCTTGGTAATGTGCGAGTTGGGGATTAGATATCCACCAGTGCCCATCTGAGTTCATTAGGGCAGTGACTGCATGTGGCACCATAACATGAATAGCCTGTCTGAGGGTTAATTTGTTGGCTTTTTTGATGAGGGTTATGGTTGCTGCCAGGGCTTACAGGCAGGACAGCCCCCTTGCAGCCATGGGTTCCAGCTGCTTCGAGAGGTAAGAGCTGGTTTCTTGCCAGGGGCTGAATATTTGTGTGAGAATCCCCAATGCTACTTTTCTATTTTCATGCACGAAGAGGTTAAAGTTTTGAGTTACACTCGGGAGCCCCAAGGCAGGGGCTCAGCTGAGTTGTCTTTTGATGTTTTGAAAGGCCCCTTGTTGAGATTTTCCCCAGGCAAGGGGCTCTTTTTGTGAACCCATCAGAACTTCATAAAGAGGTTTGGCCATGGCTGAAAACCCAGGAATCCAGATGTAACAGAGCCCTGCAACCTCGAGGAACTCACAAAGCTTTCTTTTGGTGGTGGGGGTAGGGATGATGCAGATCACTTTCTTTCATTTGGGTCCGAGTGTCTGGTGCCCTTGTGTGATGCTGAACCCCAGGTACTTGACCTGCTGTTTACAGATCTGGGCCTTTCCCCAAGACACTTTGTACCCAGTCTGTGTTAGAAGTTGTAGGAGAGTCTGTGTCCCTCTCCAGCAGTCTGCTTTCATCTCATTGGCAAGTAGGAGATCATCTATGTATTGCAAGAGGGCACACCTGCAGCCCTTCCAGGGATAGGTGGCCAGATCTGCTGCCAAAGCTTCCCCAAAAAGGGTAGGGGAGTTTTTGAAGCCTTGCAGGAGCCAGGTCCAAGTTAGCTGAGTTTTCTGCCGGGTTCTGGGATTTTCCCACTCAAAGGCAAACAGAGGCTGGCTCAGAGGGTCAAGCTGCAGCCAGAAGAAGGCATCTTTCAGGTCTGGCAAGTGAAGCAGGTGGCTTCAGGTGGCAACTGTCTTAGCAAAGTATATGGGTTGGCTTGTAAATCCTGCACTGGTCAACATCTGGTCCCATCTGGCTTCTTTACTGGTAATAATGGGGTGTTCCAGGGTGACTGGCACTTGATCAGGATTCCTTCTTTTCTCAGGCAGTCTATGAGTTTGACCATGCCCAGTTGCACTTCACAGGAGATCAGATACTGCCTCTGCTGGACAAGGACTGCTCCTGGCTTCAAGTCAATGATGGTGGGTGCATGGTTACATGCCATTCCTGGTGGGGTTTTTTTTTTTTTCACCCAAACCTGGGGAAAATTTTCCAGCAGTTTTTCCAGATGCTGACTTGAGCTTTCTTCTGCATGAAGTCTCCATTCTTTGCTTCAAGGTATGGTGACAAGGAGAGTGAGGCCACTCCTGAGGCTTAAGCTTGATGGCCCTTCAGGTTTGAAGGTAATCTGGGCTCCCAGTTTGGTTAAGAGGTCCCTACCAAGTAGGGGAACTGGACATTCAGGCAGGTACAGAAATTTGAGTCACTTCATGGCCACCAAGCTGGAAAGTTCTTGACTGGCAAAAAAGCCATTGGCTTGACTGGCCCTCAGTTGCTCCTATGATATTAGCAGTTTTTCTGCTAAAGGAAGTGATGGGGGTTGTGACCACATAATATTCATTGCCAGTGTCCACCATTAAAGTCACTGACTGGCCCCCAACTTGTAGTCTGACCATGGGCTCGTGTGGGCCAAGTTCCAGTGAGCCCTGTCACCCCTATCCAAGGTTGAGCCCTGCCAGCCTGATCAGATGGTCCTGGGGCTCAGGTCAGTATTTTCCTTTAGGGATGTTCCCTCTATGTGCCTGAGTCCTTTGGGGGCACTCATTTTTTCCAGTGTCCACTTTCTTTGCCATAAGCACATTGGTCTCTGGTCAGGGGCACCCTTCTGGTGCTTGTCCCCCCTTTTGAGGTGGCCCTTCTCATCTGGTGGGCTCAGGATTTCCCATAGCTTCTGCCAGTAAGGTGGCTTGATGTTTTATTCACTTCTCATTCAGCAGCTTTGTCTCAATTGATGAATACTTTGTTGGTGACTCAAGGAGTTGAGAGATGTTCATCCCTGTGAACCCTTCTAATTTTTGGAGCTTCCTTTTAATGTCCATTGCTGCCTGTGCAACAAAGGTTGCATTTACCATACTCTGGTTTTCCAGAGCTTCTGGGTCATAAGGGGTGTAGATTCTGAAAGCCTTGCAAAGTCTTTTGTAGAAATCTCCTGTAGATTCATTGAGCTTTTAAGTAACTAAAGCCATCTTTGTCATGTTTGTGGGTCATTTTGCCCCTTCTCAGACCCCTTGGAGGAGTGCTTCCTAATATTGCTGGGGTGCAGCCCATCCCTGATCAGTGTTGATGTCCCAGTTTGGTTGGGCCTCTGGTGCCACCTCTCGTGCCCAATCTTCCTGGTTTAAGATGCCAGTAGGGGCCTGCTCCCACAACCACTTTTGGGCTTTTTTCATAATCCGTCATCTCTCCTCCATATTAAACCAATTCAGGAGGAGTTAGCAGCAATCATTCCATGTAGGATGATGCATTTGGAAAATGGATTCCATGAGATCGATAAGGGTCTGGGGCTTTTCTGAGTAGGAGGGGATGTGCACCACACCCCCAGTTTAAGAGGTCTGTAGCTGTGAAGTGCTGGTAGTGTAAAACAGACCTCCTGGGTCGGGTGGTCCCATCCTCGCTGATCTCGGCCAGACCCTATGTTTCACAGAGGGGCATCTCTGGGAAACCCACATTTGTCAACTGGAGCCTCCTTGCTTTTGGGGTTCCAGGGCTTTCCTCAGAGAAGGTAAATCTTCCCAGAGGGACCAAATGTGGGTGTGTTTCTGGGAGACCTGCCTGCATTCCCAGGCTAGGAGGAGAGACTGAAGATGGGGATGTTTCTGGGAGATCTGCCTGCACTCCCTGGCTAGGAGGAGAGGCAAGAGTGGCTGGAGCATAAGATGGTGGTGGGGTTTGTGGGTCCTCTTCCAAGAACCCGTGATGAATGACTGGCTTCCAGAGCCCCATTCCCTGTGCCACCAAGACCCTGCACTGTCCCTTTTTTCCTACACACAATCAACCCAAGGGGACAGAGTCTGGGCTATCTCTAACCAAAAGTCAATGTAGGGAAACTGATCAGAGTGGCCAGGAGTTCCTTTGACAACCAGCCACACTGCACAGACCCTGGCTATATCCAGGGTCCCTTCTGAGGGCCAATGTTAAAAGTGGGCCAATCTACTTCACATAAGGATCAGAGGGTGCCGGGGTTCAACCAATGCCATAATCTCTGGAAAACCCCTTCTTGAAATTCTTGAGCATGCAGTTTAAGATGGTAGGTTTTGAATATGATGAGCCCATATTGTGTTGGTGGCACAAGACTGATAAGGGAAGGGGTCACTTCTTTCAAGGCCACTCAGATGTCTGCCTGTCCACATCTCTCATGAGAACTTTGGCTCATCTTAGCTATGGTGTCCAGGCAGAGTTCGGGTGGGCCAATATGCTGTATGATGTAGCCACAGAAAACAGCTTAGGGTCCACACAGACTCCATAGCACAAGCTTTTGAGTCACAGGCTAGAATAACAGTGGCAAGCCTGTGTCATCCTCACTCACACAGACAATTGCTCAGAAGTTACACAGTCCCTCCATCAGGAATTAACAGTAATAAGTCTACACCCTGAGTTGGTGGTGCAAGACAGACAAAGGAATGGGTTGGTCTTCTGAGGCCACTGAGATGTCCACCTTCCATGTCTCTCATGATAATTTTGGCTCATCTTGGTTAAGATGCCTGTGCAGAGTTTGGGTGGGCCAATATGCTATGTGACATAGCCACAGAAAACAAGTTAGGGCCCACACAGGCTCCAGAGCACAAGCTTTGGAGTCACAGACTGGAATAATAAGCAAGCCTCTATCATCCTCCTCACACACACAATCGCTCAGAGTTTATGCAGTCCATCCCACAGGGATTGCCCTATTCTGGAATCTCAGTACTTGAGATCTCATGAGGTGATCAGTCTCCCCTTCCATCTGGAGATGGGCCTGAGTGAGGACTTGACACCTGGGGCCTTACCTTTCCAGAGTCTTCTGGCACTGTTCAGTCCACCTCCCCACTGTGTCAGGCTGGGGTGTGAGGATGTGGCCCGCGGGGACCACCTCAAAAGGAGGTTCCATTAAAAGGATGGGTGGTGCCCACCTCATTCACTTGGAGATCTCTATTGGCCACACCCTCCAGCCCCAAGCTGGAGGCACAACAGACCTGCTCATTTGGGCTTTCCTGGTCAGGGAACCAAATGTTGCAGCAGATGGAATGAAAACCCAAGCAGTACTCTGAGGGACAGATGAACAAAGTTTTATTACATGTGGGCTCAGAGGAGAGTCAAATCTCCAAAAAAAATCTTAGCCTCATGTCTTCATTTTCATAAGTTTATATAAGGGTTCTAAGTTGGCAAATTCCTAAGCAAGCAGGCAAGCAGGGGTTACAGAAGCAAAAGGAACCAGTTTAGCTTATCTTCCTAAAGTGGAGGGCTATTAGGGAAGAAAAGAGTCATTATCTCTTTAGAGTTGTAAATTCCAGTTGAAAGGGGCAGGTGGGAGGGTGCTTATCTTCCTAATGATGTGGATTCCAGGGAGAAAAGGGAGGAAGGGAGAAAAGGATGGGGTGCTTATCTTCCTAAAGGTGTGGGTTTCTGCTGAGGAGGGTTAGGGCCACAGCACTTCCTTTATCAGAAGTAGGTGCCCACACATCCTGGGAAAGGAGCCCACCTGAGGAGGTAGGTGTCCTTCCCTGTGGCATTCATCTTAGGAACTACTTACCTGTAGAGACCAGATCTCACTCAGTTATTCCACAGGAAGCTTCTGAGCTTAGATGTAAGGATATCAGGTTAGTTTAACATGGGTTAATGGAGGTGGCTCTAACCAAGTTCTGTTAGTTATCTGTGAATGATTTCCTGTAGATTATTTCTGGCTTGGTTTATCACTTAATATGCACTCCCTAGCTTTTGCTTCCAATCCCATTAGCAGGTTTTTAACACTTCTTTCAAATGCAGACATTCTGAAAGCTAGAGATTTCAGTGTAGATGAAGCATGGGATATAGCCACAGGATTCTCTCCACTCAAAGACTTCTTTCAACTACCTCTCCCTCCCCAAGGTGGCAGGATAAAAATTGCAGGACCTTTCAGAAACTCCCCTGTCTGTGGCAAATCCCACTCCTCACTTTTCCTAACCTTATTTGGGAAATGCTGGCATAGAGGCAGATATTTAGCTTCCACCCAGATGAAAGTTCTAGATCTCTGTGGACATCTGAAAGGACGGGGCAGAGTGTTGATAGGCAGGAGGGAGGATGGGCTCTGAGAGGGTAGGGTCTCCTTAGAGGGAGTATAGTGGCTGTGGGACAGGAGCATCACTTGGAGTGGTGGACCAGCCAAACATCACAGATGTCCAGTCTTGATGTCCACAGTGCCAGAGTCAGAGCCTGACCCCAAGAGCCAAGCTAGGATAAAATGTCAACAGAGGGGTGTGGGTGCAGGGAGGGTGCTCCCTGGCTCCTGTTCCTCCTTCCTGACTCCCCACCACAAGTTCCCCAACTGGGACCCACCCCCTCTCTGAATTTGGGGCAGGGAAACAGTTCTCTTCTCCCCTCACACACACCTTCTCTACCCTAGGGGCAGCTAAAGGAAAAGCGGAGGAACAGCAACAAAGTGCCTTTGGGGTCAGAAAGGAAATGCTACAACTCACATACTCAGTGACCACAGGCAGCACTTTAGCAGAATGAGCAACTGTAGGGAATTTAAAAGAAGGATTTTGGAGTTGACCCAGAAGATGACATGACAACTAGATGGCAGAAACACAAATCTATTCATAGGGGGTGGGGTGATGACTGCTTTGTATGTGGGAACCCCTGCAGGAAAACGTCCAGAGGCCACAGGTGGAAAGGAGTCATCTGAAGGGGAATCAGTGCAAGGGCGGCCAAGGCAACTTGGGGCCTTTGAAGCATCCATGCCTGACCTACAAACTGAGAGCCTATGTTGGGACAGTTTCCTGGGGTTTGCAAAGCCAGTTAATACTAAATTTCTGTTAAAAAATGCTTATTGGGCTAATTTTAAGAGAATTGGTATTTGAGTTTAGCTGTGCCCCAGAGACCTCAAAATAACTTTATTTCTTCATAGGTACTTTCTCAAGGGGCTTTTCTGTGAAAGGACCAGTTAGGCAAAGCAGCTTTGAGAGTTTTAAAGCAACTATGTCTGAAATTACTCATCAGTATTACCAACAATGCTAAGCCCCTCCCACAAATGCATTTGTCCCTGTCCTATGTTGGTAGAGGTCTTTCCAATGTGGAGTGATCTTTCCAGGGGAAGACTCCTCCTAGGGATGCATCCCCAAGGGCTGGTGCACAGGATGACAATGGTCATGAGTTAAACATACAACTTGGAAGGCCTTTAAGAGACAATTCTGGGACAAGTAATGCCATTTATAATGGCTTCCTGATTTATTTATTTTTAAAGTCAACCGACTTTAACATAATCTCTTTCAGGGACTCTAAATCAGGGCACTGTCCCACCTGGGTCTCTCCTGACACCTTCTACCTTGTTCTCCAGGGCACACTCTACCTCCTACCTCAGACAGTTGCTAAATAAGGCTGGCTACAGGCCCTGGGTGCCAGTGAGGGCCAAACAAACTGTGGATATATTTACTTATAGAAACATTCACACCAACATTTATGTCTACCCTTTTACATATGTCTTCACATATTAACTTAAAGGTCCACAACATAGCTTCTGTATCACTCTATTGTCAGTTGCTCTGACACAATTGTACATGCTTTTATTTTCATGGAAACATGACAATTTATGATAATTCCTTTCCCATTCCTCTTGTCCTTTTTATTCCCTACCCCACACATCCCTCCTTGAGCTCAGGGCAAATGCTATCTTTGGATGGCAGAATCCTGCACATTCTGTGTCTTTCCCCACCAGACCTCCACTGAGTGTTCTTCCTTCTCTGAGTCTCCTTTGGAGGGCCCACAGTTCCCCATGTCCTTTATGGGGTCCTGGTTCCTCTCAGACTCCCCAGATACTCAGTCCCCTTTTTTGCCACTCTGATCCTTTGCGCAGAAGATGCTGATCAATGCCATGTGACGGCCAGAGTGTCATGTTGGGCCTCGGTGTCCCTGTTAGTCCTGATGATGATAAGGATGGAGATAGAAACCCAAACTACTTTCAGATGCTTTTAGCTCTTCCTAGGTATTATATTTAGAATATTTCTGTGAAGGGGAAAGCCAGTTGGGAGAGTTTGGTATATTAATGAAATAACAAACTGGTGGTGTTATTGTATTCATGGAAATAATAAAACAATAGAGGAATTGTTTTCACTTAACAACTACCTGGTTATTTAAATTGTTCATAGCAATAACAAGGAAAATAAAAGAACAATAAAACCCCTTATTGCTAATATCTTTTTTTTTTTTTTGCCCACCCATTTTAGGATTTCACTTATGGGTCCAGAGTCAAAACTTTTGTAGTAGTTTTTAAACAAAGAAATCCCTATGATTAAAATATCATTTTTCTTTTCATAATGACCATTCCCAAAGATGATCATGAATTTAATTCTAGTCATGGCTTGCATTTCCTAGCTTATTGAAGGGTATATTATGCCAGAGACAGTGAATCAACCAATGCCCCTTCAGGCTCTATTCCATTTCTACAAATGTCTGACATGGGGGGGTTCCTAGGCCCTCATTTACAGATGTGGACACGGGCCCTGAGAAGGGGTCCAGGCTGGAAAACACAACATTTAAATGGCAAGCAAGGATGAAGGTAACATCTCTGCTCTCTCTTGCTCTCAGGATCCCTACTGAAGCTGAACTTCTGTGCCATGCCTATGGGAAGGGGGTGAGTTCCCTCTCCCTGCAGCTCTGTTTAATGGTCTGGAGATGTAGCCTGCAGGTCAGGGTGGGGTGCAGTGGGGAATGGGGTGATCCTGAACCTCTGAGGTCCAGACTTAGACCAGTATCCTTTACCCTTTAACATGGCTAATGCTGACAACAGTCTCATCATTCCCTTCCCCTTGATCAGTGTCTGGTGTCCTAGGTGCCCCAAGGCAGGAGCAGCAGGCTTCCTGCTGGCTGTGCAGCCAGAAAATATCCCCAAGTCAGAGAGTAAGGACTGGGGGACATGGATGAAAACAGCCACTTCAGAGAGTAAGGACTGGGGGACATGGATGAAAACAGCCACTTCTGACCAGGCCTGAGGGTACTGGCTCCAGAGCCAAGTGAGGGAATCCCAGTGGGAAGGTGTGTCCTATAGAGTTAGATGGTATGCAGGGGGGAAATTGCATGCAAACCCTCCCACCTTTCAGCTTTACAAATATTTGAATAAACCAAGAAAATTGATTCACTTGTGACAAGTACTTGAAATCATTATGTAAATTGAGACATGATAAAATTCTGTGAGCAATTGCCATTCATTCATCAACAAGGTGACAAATCCTATCAACTAGCAGTGTAATGTCCTTCACTCTGTCGACCTGTCTGGTCTTGGTATCACTGCACAAAGGTCCTTTTGCACAGACCCATCACTCCCTTTGCTAGCCTTCTTCCCTCCTTCTCTTCCTTCCTATATTTACTTATTTTCTTCTGAAACTAACAGAGGCTTATCATAAAGAATTCAATCAAGAAAACATTAAAAATGAAAAAACCCATCCAACTTTCCACAAAATGGAAATGATCCATGATTAACATCAATCAGAAGTACCTCCTACCAACTCTCTTCTTACTCTCCTGTGGAGATTGAAGAATAGAAAGCTGACAGATAGAATGGTATTTGGAAAGGTGAAGATAGACATAATTAGAAATAGCCAGCTGCTGTCTTGGACAAATATATTTGCATAAAAATACAGTGGTAAGATATATTCTTCTTTTCAGTTTAACATGAATTCCATGTCTCCTGGACCTCACAGAAGATAAAGAGATGATGTGCTGGCATTGCTGTGCAGGGCTGGAGGTAAGCCTAACCTTCCCCCAAGTCCTGTGTGACTTTGTTTCTGTCATTGGAGCTTGAACAAGTACTTCTTTCTCTCTGAAGCTGAGACACTTGCCCAAGGCAAGCTGGAATATACAGCCCCCTTTCCCTCTGGTTTAAGTTTCCAAGGAATACCATGGGCACTGTGAAGACACAGTTTTTTCCTTTCAAGGAAAATTTCAGTGCTCCATCTGTGAAACAAGTTCTCCTTTTCATTTATAGGTTCTCTACTTCAGAGATACTCAACTATCCTTATGTCAGGTGGCTTTATCCTATTCCCAATGTCTTTTCTATAATTGCTCTAATTTGCTTGGCTTTACCTTTTACCTGTATTACTGTGATTTTCCCAAAAATTTCCTCCACACTGCTAATTTGACTTCCAGCTATGTCTATTATACTATGCCTTTATAAATTAATTTTGTGGTAGTCATGTGTATGTCCTCATAGTTAATCACCATTTCTATGTCATTCTGTCATTCTATACATGGGCCCGGAAAGCCTTCATACAGACACTTAAAGGATGAATCCTTTCTTCTTGCACTTTCCTGACACTGAGGTCTTTGGGGATGGGAGGCATTTGAGGAGGGTTCTTGTTTCCCTGTGAGCAACTTTCATTAGAGGTCTCAGGCTCTTCTCACTCTCTCAGAGAACATGTGTGTAGTTAGTTTCACATCATGCTTCCCCATGTAGTTACATTTTTACCTGTCATTCTGAGCCCTCTATAGACAGTCTTTTTTCATCCTGGGAAAGCTTTTTGTATTGACCATTTAAATTTAACTCTTCACCTTTCCTTCTCTCCTCTTCTCTGACAATTTTGATCACACTTATTGTGGAGATTAATCTCATATTGTATATATGATTCAAGACACCGAAAAATATAGAGAATAATAAAAAAACATTATGTTCCTGTTGTGATTTAAAGCCATATCTCAGAATTCTGAGAGCTGCAAGAAAAATGTTCTTAAAAGTAAATCCATTCCTGCAGGTGTGAACATATAGTAAGTAGGTAAGACCTTTTGATGAGGCTACTTCAGTTAAGGTGTGACTATCTTCAATCAGGATGGGTCTTAATCCTGTTACTGGAGTTCTGTATGAAGAGTATGGAGAGAGAGAGAGAGAGAGAGAGAGAGAGAGAGAATGAACCATTGAAGAAGTTAAAAGCAATGAAACCCAGAAGAGAGGAGAGAGATCAGCAGATGCAAACATTTGCCTTACCATGTGGCAGAGGAGCCAAGGTTTGTCAGCAGCTAGACTTTGGGAAGAAAGCTTCACCTTGATTATGCTTTTATGGGCATTTTCCTGGCCTCAGACTGTAAGCTAATTAATTTCCATTGTTTAAGCCAACCTATTTCATGGTATCTGCTTTGAGAAGCTTAGGAAACAAATGCAGATCTGATCCTCCATTAATATCATTTTATTAAAATTTGGTTCAACAATTTTTAGAGAAATAAATTATTGTGGATCCAGTTGGAGGCCAAATTCCCTCCCTCAAACAGGTGATTTAGATAGCTCTGAGTGATTACTAAATGCACTGTAGGAGCAGCTGATGCTTGGAGCTCCTTAGTCTGCCAGCATTTTTCCCCTTCTCTCTATATCTTTTAATTTTTGATAACCTGTTTGTTGTGAAACAGAGCCTTGTTCTTATTTTGATTTTTTTTCAGCCATGAGACTGGGTGTCTTCTCTGGCTTGTTGGTCATTCTGTTTCCTTCCTGTGTGCTGCCTATGCACATCCCTCACCCATGTTGATCTGTTGTCCTTTATTCTTCTTCCCAAGCTGTGCTACTAAGTGTTAGCTGGTGATTCACAACTGTGTTAGTACATTCTGGACATTAATTCTAGAATCAACATGAGTATTGTAAATATTTTGTCCCTCTGTGGCTTGTCTTTACAATTTGTTGGTGGCTTTTTTTTCAGGCCCCCCTTTTTTAGGAGGTACTGGGGATTGAACACAGGTCCTTGTACATGTGAAGCAGGTGCTCAACCACTGGGCTACAGCTGCTCCCCATACAGATGCTTTTAATTTTTAATAAATATACATTTATTTTTGTCTGCATGGTTTGGCTCTGTGTGCCATATTCAATAAATCTTCTTCTAATGAGATTCCACAGGAACTTCCAGTATATTCTATTCTAAGTGACTTATAGTTTGGCTTCTCCATCCTTTGTCCTTGCTGATGCCTGAGCTGATATCAGGAGTGGCAGATGGCCCAGCAATGACCCTGATCAGTATATGCCCCAGAAATGTCTCCTTCTCATATCCAAGTTGGTGACCCTGGGGTCTGTCCTGTGCACCCCAGTTGAGGAGTGGGAGAAGGGATTGCCCAGAATTGAACCTCCAGGATGAGTCCCATCCAGGCTCTCCCTGAAGCTGCAGACCAAGGTGCCATCTAACTACCATCTGCACCTGGTTGAAGGCCATCGAGCAGCATGATAGGAGGAGATGCACACCCACCCACCACCTACTCTCCAAAACCCAACAGCCCCCACCCCATCCCATTACCATGCAGCCTGGTGACAGATGCTTTAAAGACATTCATGAGCACCTTCTGAGTTGTTCTAACTCACTTAACTGTCAGGAAAATGTTCTGAGTTCTATGGTATTTATAGTTGAGGAAACTGAGTCACGTAGAGGGTAAGTAGTTTGCAAAAGGACACACAGTCAGGAGATTGCAGGTCTAAGACAGGGATCCTGGAATCTGGCTCCTGAGTCTGTCCTACAACCAGGACACCTGCCACCCCTTGGATGAGACCCCAGAGCGCCCCACCCTTTTTAAGGATCTTGCTTGCTGTCTCATGAGCCCTCTCCTCAGTGGCTCAGGGGGCAATCCTTCCCTTTCATCATGTGCTCATTTTATGTATATGTCATGCTCCTGCTCATGCCTCTTTACCACCTCCACTGGATCATTGGCTCATCTCCATGATATCTCTAGAAAGTCTAACACGTGGTATGGCTTAATCCATGTTGGTGGGTGGGTGGTGGGTAAAGAACTTGAGATTTTCATGGTGGAAGCACCCACAGGCCAGAGGGTGAAGGAAACTCAACCCTAATTTTCCCAAAAGCAGTTTGGAGGCTGATTCCCTGGGCAATTTTCCCTGTCACCCACCCCTGCATTTGCAGTCCCAAGGCCTGCACCCTCCCTTCCCCAGGTGGCCACCTCATCCTACCTGCTGACAACCTCTCTGTCAAAAGTGAGTACAGGGCCCAATCTGTCTCCAGTTCTGTCCGTAAGATATCTGTAGCTCTCAAGGAGCACAGGGCTGGGTCACTTGTCATTCATCCTTTCAGAATGAATGTCTTTCTCTTTTTGGAAGGCTCTCTAGTGACAGTCTGGGGAATCTTCCCCTCCTTGCTCTCTCCCATAGTTGGAAGCCCCTGCTATCAATTGTGCAGCTAGAAGTGGTCTGGGAAGGACACTGCTGCCCAGGGACACACCACTGTCCTATTCACTAGGCTTTGTGAGTTGGACCAAGGGTGGCTTGATCTGGTTTGAGAAGCCCCAGTGTCTGAAGTGGTTTGAGTGGTATGTCTACAACCCTTGTCATTTCTCCCTTCCATGGCCCAGGTCTGTGGTTTTGACTCAATCTTCCATCACCTGAGTCCTAGCTATCACCATACCCAGGCTTTACCAACACCACACCTAAGACCACAATGCATACGTGTTCACAGGTGCACTGGATTAGGCTTTCACACCCTCATGGATGAACATCAGGGAAGCACTTCCATGCATACAAATTGGTGCTCTTGTAGACACACATGCTCCTTGCATACAGTCCTGCACACCCACACTGCAACAGAGGGCCAGACCAAAACTTTATTTTTCCATCCTCCATCTGGGCATGTCTTTGTCATCTGCAGAAGCAATTTCCAAGAATGCACAAGATACAATGCGTCATGCCCCTCTTTTCTTCAACTTCACATTTCCAACAACCTTCAGGACCAATGCTTTAATGACTGCAACTTGGCACAGAAGCCCAGCTATCCTTTCCTCCTTGTATTCCCACCCAGCAGTTGTGGGAGATATTTTGTATTCTACTTCATGTTTTCTACAATCACCCCTTATACAAGACTCAACTCAAAATGGATCAAAGATCTAAATATAAAAGCCAGAACCTTAAAACTACCAGAAGAAAATGTAGGGAAACATCTTCAAGACCTTGTAGTAGGTAGTGGTTTCTTAGATCTTACACCCAAAGCACATGCAACAAAAGAAAATATAGATAAATGAGACCTCCTCAAAATTAAACAGTTTTGCACCTCACAGGACTTTGTCAGAAGGGTGAAAAAGCAGCCAACTCAATGGGAAAAAATATTTGGAAATCACATATATGATAAGGTTTAATATCCATGATATATAAAGAGATGTTACAATTCAATAAAGAGACAAATGACACAATTAAACATTGGGCAAAAGACTTGAATAGACATTTGTCCAAAGAAGAAATACAAATGGCAAAAAAACACATGAAGAAATGCTCAGCATCACAAATGATTAGGGAAATACAAATCAAAACTACAATGAGATATCATTTCACACCTATCAAAATGGCAACTATTAAAAAGACAAAGAACTACAAGTGTTGGAGAGAATGTGGAGAGATAGGAACACTTATTCACTCTTTTTAGGAATGCAGAATGGTACAGCCACTGTGAAGGACTGTTTGGCAGTTCCTAAAGAATTTGAATATAGACTTGCAACGTGACCTGGCAATACCACTACTGGGTATATATCCAGAAGAACTGAGAGCAGTGACACGAACAGTCATCTGCACACTGATGTTCACAGCAACATTATTCACAATTGCCAAAAGTTGGAAACAACCCAGGTGTCCATCAACAGATGAATGGATAAACAAACTGTGATCTATTCACATGACGGATTATGCAGTTGTAAGATGAAATGAAGTCATCAAACATATGATAACATGGATGAACCTGGAGTGAAGCAAGCCAGACACAAAAGGACAAATACTGTATGACTGTGTTACTATGAACCAAATATATTGTGCAACATATTTTTTGATTTTTAAAAATTTTATATGTCAATACATTTAATTGAGAATTGTATGTATTTATGCATCTGTGTTTACTTGTTAGTTTTTAATTGTTTATATTTTCAATTATTAAATGTACAAAATAAAGTTTAAAAAAAGCAAACTGTTTCTGCTGGTCCTTACTGGTGACAATTGAGGAAAAAGCATTTGCCAGATCAATAGGGGCATACCAGGTACCAAGGGATGTGTTGGTATCCTCAGCAATGATACTACATCTGGAACAGCAGCTTTAATTGGAGTGACTACTTGGTTAAGCTTACAGTAGCGGTGGAGGACAAGATGGTCTTGGCTTAGGATGGCAACTGCGGACAGCTCCCAGAACACAGTGGGGAGTGGATGGAGTCCTGCACGGGGGTCTGAGCTGTGGGCGTGTGGAGTGAGAAGCTTGGGACATCTATCTGGGCAGATCGACGGCATGGACTGAACCATAGAGATTCATGAGTTTTAAGCCTGCCTGTGGTGGTTAACACAGTCGGCTGACCC
>JAQZBX010044072.1:0-21469 GCA_029593785.1 Cabassous unicinctus
AAAACTTATTCCTATATAATATTTCCCACTTTTGGTCAAGGTCTTTTTCCAGATGCATTCCTAGTCAGTGCTTGGTAATAATCCCTCAGTGCCAGTGAAGCTCATCCCTAGGAGTTTTGTCCCACACCAGAGGAAATGTAGTTTGTTTATATGTTGAAATTAGCTTAAAAAGAGATCACATTTGAACAACAAGAAAGCTTTCATGGGGTAATTCTTGGGCAATATAGGGTTTATTCGTAGGTATTTGATTGGTTTAGTACTATTTTAAATTGAATTTTTTTCTTTATTTCCTCCTCAGATTGCTCATTATTGGTGTACAGAAATGCTGCTGATTTTGCATTTTGATCTTATATCCTGCCAGTTTACTGAACTCATTTATCAGCTTTAGATTTGTTGTAGATTTCTCAGGGCTTTCTATGTATAGGATCATGTTTTGTGCAAATAGTGAAACTTTTACTTCTTCCTTTGTAGTTTGGATGTCTTTTATATCTTTTCTTGCCTAAGTGCACATACGAGTACTTCTAATACAATGTTAAAGAAGAGCAGTGACAGTGGCCATCCTTGTTGTGTTCCAGATCTTAGAGCAAAATCCTTTAGCATTTTACCATTGAATATGATGTCAGCTGTGGGTTTTTCATATATACCCTTTATCATGTTGAGGAAGGTTCCTTCTATTCCTATTTTTTGAAGTGTTTTTATCAAGAAAGTATGCTGTATCTTGTGAAATGATTTGTTCTTCATCAATAGAGAGGACCATGTGATTATTTTTCTTTCAATCTCATAATGTGGTGCACTACATTGATTTCCTTATGTTTAACCATCCTTGCATATCACGGATGAAACCCACTTGGTTATGGTGTATAATTCATTTGATGTGTTGTTGAACATGATTGGTAAGTATTTTCTTGAGGATTTTAGAATCCAGGTTCATTAGAGAGATTGGTGTATAGTTTTCGTTTCTTGGGGTGTCTTTATGTGGATTTGGTATTAGGGTGATATTGGTATCATAGAAGCAGTTAGACAATGTTTCCTTCACTTGTATTTTTTGGAGGAATTTAAGCAATATCAGTGTTAGTTACTTCTGGGATGATTTGTAAAATTCATCTGTGAAGCTATCTGGTCCTAGGCTTTTCTTAGCAGGTAGATTTTTGATGACTAATTCAATCTCATTATTTGTGGTTAGTCTGCAGAGTACATCAATTTCTTCCTCCATCAATGTAGGCTGCTATGTGTTTGTAGAAATTTGTCCATTTCAACTGTTATCCACCTTGTTAACTTGAAGTTTGTCAAAATATTCTCCTTATGATAATAAAGTACCAGGTTTTAGTAAATAAAAAAAGAATTTTTAAAAAGTGATAAAAATTAACATGTCAGAATATCTAAAATAAAAAATATCTCAGTCTACGAGTTTCCTGTCATAAGGTGCTGGCTGGGTGCCTGACAACTCACTGGATCACCCTTTAGATCCCTCCATTTAGGAGGTACTGGGAATTGAAACAGGGACCTAGTATATGTATGGCTGGCATTTCTGCAGTGAGCTATATGCACTTGACAGGTTAGGTAGGCTTCTTAAAGGTTAACTGGTCTACCTGCCCTTTTTCAGTCAGGGGAGTTGGAGTTCTAACAGTTTCCTGTCAACCTATCTTGGCTTCCTTCTCTCTTGGTCTGTTTATGCAACTGTCTCCACCTACCTCCTCGCTGACATAGTTCCTCTGTCTCCCAGAACTGCTGGGTGTCACAGCCTCCCTGATCCGATTCCCCCTCCCCTTTCACTGAGTCAATTTCATTACTGACTGGGGTATTTTTCTGAGATTCAAAGGGGGGTCTGCTGGCCAATCTCACTTAAGAGAATTTACTCTCCACCCCTCTGCCAGACCCCTCTTTATTGCAGAGAGGAGAATGTTCTTTCCCACTTAGTTGGCTGCAGTGAGCCATGGGGTTTAACCGAGGCTATTTAGCTTGAGAGTGGTGTATATGTGCCCTTCTCAATCACAAGGGTGAGTAACTCATAGTTTTCATTTGGCCACTTTTTTTTCTGTCCCTCTCCCTCCTGGATGATGCATTTCACTCTCTTGGTCTGAAGATCCCCAAAGCAGCTCCCTCAGATAGATTTTGCCCATCCTCTCTTGTTTTTGTTAAAGAGCCCTGCCAACCTATTTTGATGCCATTTTCCCAGAAGTCCTAAGTGTATTTTAAAACAAAACTAGAGTAGACATCTCATTGTTATACTAGCTAAGAGTGTTTGTAATACTTAAAACAATAATAAATATCATGGTAAGTAACATCATTCTACTCTTCAGATTAAAAAGCCACTAACTTCCTGCATCTTTCTAGCTGGAGGCTTAACTCATTCTCATCATCTACATGGACTTCTTCCACCTAGACCTTAATTCCATCTCTGGTCACATTCACTTAGGCAACTTGTACTATGATTTATCAGACTTGTACTATGTGCTAATCCTTATCTAAATGCTGTGAATGTGCTTTAGTGCTTCTATAAAAAGGAATGCTTTTCAAATTTCAGTTTCCAATATTCAATTCCAGTAGGCAGACAGACAATTTATCTTTGAGTATTTATCTTCTTTCCTGTGACATTGATAAATTCACTTATTGATTTTAGTAAGTAGTATTTGACTTGGGTTTATGGGCTTTTCAATTATCATCTGAAAATAGAGGTGATTTATTTCTGCCTTTTCAATTTGCATACCTGTGGTAGATTTAATTGAGTATCTATATCCAGAACCATGGAGGTGTGAATCCTTTGTAAATAGGATCTCTTGAATATCTTATTTTTAGTTAAGGAAGTGTATGGCCCCACTGAATCAGGGTGAGTCCTCATTCAGATTGTGGGAGGCCTGATAAAGTGAATTGGAAGTTACAAAAGTTGGAAATGAGCAGGCAACACCAAGTGGTGGAAGCAGATATAAAAGTCAAGGAAAATCAATAATTACCAGTGGCCAGGTAAAGGATGCTACATTATTTGTGGAGTAAGCAACCCTGGCTGATGATATCTTTATTTTGAACCACTGCTAGCCTCAAACTCATGATCCTATAAATTCCTTCTGTCAAGCCAAAACCAGTTTATGGTATATGTGATAAGAGTTAAGGCAAACTAAGGCAATACTTTTCTATTTATTTTTCTTGCCTTATTAAACTGGCTAAAATCCCTGGTATTGTGGTAAAAAAAAATGGGTGAGAACAGATATTTTTATCTTGTTCCAGATCTTAGGGATGGAGATCATTCAGTCTTTCATAAGTAATCATGATGACACTTGTATAATCGTTTTTTAAAATGTTTTATTTAATTAATTTATTTTTTAAAGATAATTTGATTACATAAATCTTACCAAAAACATACAGGGATTCCCATACACCCCACCTTCCAAAACTACCACAATCTCCTCCATAAACATCCTTCATTAGTGTGGCATATTAATTGCAATTGATAAACACATCCTAGGGCTTTGCCATTAAGCATGGACCATAGTTCACATTGTAGACCACACTGTCTCCCACACAGTTCTGCATGATATATGATGAAATAAAATGGCCTAAATCTGTCATTTCATTGTCTATCAGGACAAACCCCAAGTCCTGAAAGAGCCCCTGTATTACAACTAATTTTCCCACTCCCTGCCCCCAGAACCTCCAGTGGCCACTGGCTCCACATTAATACTGGAATTTCTTCCATTGCTAGAATCACAATATATCTATAGTAGAATACCAGTAAGTACACTCTACTCCATTACTCTTCCATCCATCCTGAGGAGTCTGGGATGGTGATGTCCACTTCACCTCCAATTGAGAGGGGACTTATATCCCATGGGGAAGATTGATGAGATTATCCTGCCTGCAGCTGCAGACTCTCTCCATTCCCTGGGATGGCAGTTGTCCAACATCATCCCCTACCAGTTGTCCAGGGTGAGTTCAATGAGCAGTAGAATAGGAGTAGCTGCTCCACAGAAGTTCCAGGCCCAGCTGGCACATGGATAGTCCAAAGACTCAACTCTGGATGCACACCTAGACACTCCAGCACCAAGTATAGGTACAAATAGAAGGGACAGATGAGCCATGTGCAGGGAAGACACAGTTGAGTCCAAATCTGTCACTCTTTGGAGCACAAACACCAAGGTAGGGCCCACTAGCGAGGCACCAATCTCTGGAGTTATCCACCATTACATAGGATCTGGGTGTATCCAGAGCCCTCTGGGGGCCCACTATTTGGGAAGATATCCGTTTTGGAATTCTATGAGATCCTACTGAGATATACAAAAGGGTTACTTCTCAGATGACCTCCGACACATTTTGAAGTCTCTTAGCCATATGAACCCATTTGTCTTTAACTTTTCCCCCTTTTATTCAAGGTCTTTTTCAAGTTGCATTGCCATTTGGCACTTGGTAGCAATCCCTCGGTTCCAGGGACTCTCATCCCGGAAGACATGTCCCATGCTGGGAGGAAGGTAATGCATTCTTATGCTGAGTTTGGCTCTGAGAAAGGCCACATTTGAACAACAAGGAGGCTCTCAGGAGGCAACCCTTCGGCACCCCATAACAATAGACTATGTTTCAATTTTAAGAGCAAAGACATGTAAGGTTAGTTATCAGTATCAAGGGCCCATCAGTGGATCATCCTCCTTCACCAGTCATTACACCTGCACTTGTGGGACTGTTGCTGCTCCCTTAGAGAATGTGGCAGAGCTCTCCAGGATTCCTTCATTTGTTGAGTGATTCTCCACCCACTGTGAGAATGCCCCATGAATATTTGAACATTATTATATACCTTATATTTATGATCTGGTAAACTTCCTCCCATGCATCCCCCATCCCTGACACTCCACACCAATGATCCTCCCCCATCTCAGTTATAACCCTTCTGTGATCCAAAGCTTCTTCAAAGATGAAGCCATTACCATAGCTGAATACAATTAATAGGAAAATGAAATAATATTGGTATGTTTAAATGTAAGAGTTAAACACATAATTTAAAAAAAAACCTTAAAGTAAAATTAAATTAAAAGATTGGGATATGAAGAAAATAAAAATATATTAAAAAATTTGTTTTTGACATTTTGCCAATCATCACTGCACTTTCTGGTGTCTAGTCTGTAGCGTGGCATCTTCCCCCTCTCATTCCCCAGCGTCTCACTATTTTTCATTTTGTTTTCAAAGAATTTTTAGGCCACACCATAGTCACACACAGAATACTGGAAAATCAGATAGACTTCCCCCTTTCCTTTCCCCCATATTAATACCTTTTTATATGTGGATGCTAACATTGTTATACTTGATAAACAAATAATGAAACATAGCTACTAAACATTGTCAATGGTTTAAACTATGGTTTACATTTTAGACCTTACACTTTTATGAATTTTGATGATATTTACCATGTTCTGTGTCTGTCACTGTATGGTTATGAAGAACATTTCCACTTACCACTAAATACCCCCTGTTTGATATATTCTATTCCTCCCACCCCATTCCCCTGGGGCCCACGACAACCCCCTGGTTTTATTCATTGAATGACAAAATTCGTAGTTACATGCAACAAGAGGTCTTGACACACTGGTTTGTCCTCCCTTACTAGGAAATGCCCTTGCTCTTGAAAAACTCCTGCCTGTCTATTTCTGAACATATCAATCCTCCAAACAATGGTTGTCCAAATGCTTCCCGCTAATTATGTGGGGCTCCACACACTGATAGAACACATTATGACAGGATGAACACTCACACACTCCCAAGAAGCCTGATCCAGGTGCACCTTATCCCAAATGCCCACTGCAAACAACACCCTAAACCAGTAAGCCTTCCTTGTCATATTGCCATAAAAGCATTCCCACTTCTGTGCTTTCAACCTAATACCCACGAATCCCCAGTGTTCACCTGGTCCTTCTCCAACCCTTCCCCCAGTATCCTGGGCCATCTAACCCACCCTTTCCAATCTACCCACCTGTCAACCCTGCACCACCCAACCCAATAATATCACTACCCTCCTACCCTATCCCTTCAATATGAAACTACACTTTATCACTTTATCATAGTTTACATCCGTAGAAGTGATGGCTCACAACCGATTCTTTTCTTTCTATTTCTTGTAAAACTATCTTACAGACAATAGCTCTCTGAGATTGCTTAATTTCCTTAATACTTATCTGTGAGGTCATGTACTGTTCGTCCTTCAATGCCTGACTTGCTTCCTGCAACAAAAGTTCTTCAAGATTCATCCATGTTATCCCATGTGTTAACACTCTATTCCTTCATATGGCTGAGTAATATTCCATTGAATGTATGTACCACATTTTATTTGTCCATTCATCTGTTGATCAGCACCTGGGTTGATTCCAAATTTTGGCAATAGTGAACAATGCCACTATGAACATTGGTGTGCATATATCTGTTTGTAACTTTGCTATCAATTCTTCTGTTTATATACCCAGGAGTGAAATCACTGGATCATATGGACTATCTACAGTTAGTTTTTAAGGAACCTCCATACTGTGTTCCACAGTGGCTATACCATTCCACAATCCTACCAGGAGTCGAGGAGTGTTCCCAATCATCCACAACCACTCCAACACTTATAGTCTGCTGTTTTTTAATAGCCACCATTCTAATGGGTGTAAGATGGAGTCTCATTGAGGTTTGACTTGCATTTCTGTAATAGCTAATGATGTCGAGCATCTTTTCATATGTTTTTTAGCCATTTGTATTCCTTCCATGGAGAAGTGTCTTTTCAGGTCACTTGCCCATTTTTTAAATGGGTTGTTTGTCTTTTTATTATGGAGGTATAGGATTTTTCTTTGTATGCAGCATATTAGGCTCTTCTCAGATATATGGTTGCCAAGTATTTTTTGCCATTGAGTTTGCTGATGTTTTATTTTCTTGATCATGTTCTTTGAGGTGAAAAGTTTTTAATTTTGAATATATCCCATTTATCTATTTTTTCTTTTGCTGCTCATATTTGGGTGTGTAGTTCCTGAAACCATTTCCTATTATAAAGTCCCGTAGATGCTTCCACATTATCTTCCAAGGTCATTATGGTCATGGGTCTTATATTTAGATCTTTGATCAATCTTGAGTTGATTTTTGTTTAAGGTGTGAGATGGTGTTCCTCTCTCATTCTTTTGGATATGGATATCCAGTTCTCCAAGCACCATTTGTTGAAGAGGCCATTCTCTCCCCACTGAGTGGGCTTGGTGGCCTTGTTGAATGTCAGATGACTGTATATGTGAGGATTTATATCAGAACTCTCCATTCGGTTCCACTGGTCAGTATGTTTATCCTTGTGCTAATACCATGCAGTTTTGACCACTTAGTTTGTAGTATGTTTTAAAATCAGGTAGTGTGATAACTCCAACTTCATTTCTCTTTTTCAATATGTCTTTGGTGATTCTGGCTCTCTTACACTTCCAAATAAATTTTGTAGTTAATTTTGCCAATTCCTTAAAAATACAGTGTTGATTATTATCGGGATTGCTTTAAATCTGTAGATTACTTTGGGTAGGATAGACATCTTGATGATATTTAGTCTTTCTGTCCATGAACGGGGAATATTCTTCCATTTATTTAAGTCTTCTTTGATTTCCTTTAACAGTGTTGTGTAGTTTTCTGTTTATAAGTCCTTTATTTCTTTAGTTAAATTTATTCCTAGGTATTTGATTATTTTAGTTACCATTGTAAATGGTATTTTTTTCTCGATTTCCTCCTCAGATTGCTCATTATTGATGTACAGAAATGCTACTGATTTTTGAGCCTTGATCTTATAGCCTACAATGTTACTGAACTTCTTTGTATGCTCTAGAAGCTTTGTTGTAGATTTCTCAGGACTTTCTATGTATAGGATCATGTCATCAGCAAAAAATGGAATTTTTACTTCTTCTTTTCCAATTTGGATGACTTTTATATCTTTTTCTTTCCTCAGTGCTTTAGCAGGTACTTCTTAGACAATGTTGAATAGGAGTGGTTATAGTGGGCACCGTTGTCTTGTTCCCCAACTCAGAAGGAGGCCTTTTAGGATTTCAACATTGACATTGATGTTAGCTTTGTGTTTTTCACATATACCATTTATTATGTGCAGAAAGTTAAATTCTATTCCTGTTTTTTTTTGCAGTGTTTTTATCTGGAAAGAATGTTGTATTTTGTCTAATGCTTTTTCTGCATCTATAAAATCCTGTTATTTTTTTCTTTAAATCTGTTTATATGCTGTATTCCATCGATTGATTTTCTTATGTTGAAACAACCTTGCATACCTGGGATGAAACCCTCTTGGTCATGGTGTTTAATTAGCTTGATATGCTGTTGAATGTGATTAACAAGTATTTTGTTGAGGATTTTAGCATCTAGGTTCATTAGAGAAATTGGTCTGAAATTTTCCTTTCTTTTGGCATGTCTGTTTGGCTTTGGTATTAGGGTAATTTTGGCATCATAGAATGAGTTAGGCAATGTTCCTTCTATTATTTTTTGTAAGAGCATAAGCAGGATTGTTGTTAGCTCTTTCTGGTATGTTTGGTAGAATTCACCTGTGTTGCAAGCTGTCTGGTCTTGGGCTCTTCTTATTTGGGAAATTTTTGATGACTGAGTCTATCTTTTTACTTGTAATTGGACTGTTGAGTTCATCAATTTCTTATTTTGTCAATATAGACTGCTTGTGAGTTTCTAGGAATTTGTCCATTTCCTCTAAATTATCATTCTTGTTAGCATATAATTTATCAAAGTATCTTCTTTTTATATACTTTATTTCTGTGGGGTCCATGGTGATATCCCCTTCCTAATTTGTTATTTTGTGTATTTACATCTTCTCTCTCTTTTTCTCTGCTAGCTTGGCTAAGGGTTTGTCAATTTTATTGATCTTGCTGAACCAACTTTGATTTTATTTTTTCTGGTGCTTCCTTATTTTCTATTTTATCTAGTTCTGATCTAATATTTGTTATTTTCTTCTTTCTACTTCCTTTAGGTTAATTTTTCATTGTTATTCAATATTCCAGGTGTGAATTTAAGTCTTCAATTTTGGATCTTTGTACTTTTTTTAATATATGCATTTATGGCTATGATTTTGCCTCTCAATACAGCTTTGGCTGCAACCCACAGGTTTTGATATGTTCTGTTGTCATTTTCATTCGTTTCAAGATAGTTACTGATTTCTTTTCAGATTTCCTCAACCCACTCTTTGTCTAAGAGTGTGCTGTTTAACTTACATATCTTTGTGCCTAATCTGGTTCTCTGGCCCTTAGTGATTTCCAATTTCATTACATTGTGGTCAGAGAATTACTTTTCATAATCTCAATCATTCTGAATTCATTGAGGTTTGTTTTGTCATGTAGCATGTGGTCTCTTTTGGAGTATGATCCATGTGCCCTCAAGAAGAATGCATATCCCACTGTATTTGGTTGTAGCATTCTGTATATGTCTATTAGGTCCAGATGCTCTAATCTATTATTCAGAGACTTTGTTTCTTTATTGATTCTATGTCTAGATGTTCTGTATAATGGTGATAACTGTTTATTAAAGTTCCCCACTATAAAGGTAGAAGCATTTATGTCTCCACTTATTTTTTCCAATGTTTGCCTCATGTACTTTGAGTTGCCCTGATTAGGTGCATAAATGTTTATGATTGTTCTTTCTTCTTGAATGATTACCCCTTTTCCTAATATATATTTTCCATCTTCGTCTCTTACAATAGTTTTGCATTTAAAATCTATTTTGTCTGATTATAGGATAGCTACTCCAACCTTTTTTTGTTTATTATTTACTTTAAAAATTGTTTTCCAGCCATTCACTTTCAGCCTCCTTGAATCCGTGGGTCTAAAGTGGGTTTCTTGTAGAAAACATATAGATGGTTCATATTTCCTTATCCATTCTGCCAATTTGTGTCTTTTGAATTGATAGTTTAATCAATTAACATTCAGTTTTATTACTTTCAAGGAATTCTTACATCAGCCATATTGTCTTTGTGTTTATGTATGTCTTATGCTGTTTTTATTTCTGTTTTTGTGTTTAGTTGTTACACTGTCCTCCACTTTCTCTCTTCTGTTTTTTCCTTTCAAGCTGTAGAACTTCCTTTAACATTTCTTGAAGTGCAGGTTTTCTATTGGCATACTCTCTTAATTTCTATTTATCTGTGAATATTTTGAACTCTCCATCGTTTTTGAATTCCAGCTTTGCTGGATAGAGAATTTGTGGTTGGAATTACTTTTCTTAGAGTACCTTGACTATGTCATACCACTGTCTTCTTACCTCCATGATTTCAGATTTAAAAGAAGCACTTTATCTTATTGAGCATCCTTTGCATATGATGGTTCTCTTTTCTCATGCTGTGGTCAATAAAATGGGTCAGAGATGATATCCTTATCTTGTTCCAGATTTTAAGGGCAGAGATCATTCAATCTCATAAAAAAACATGATGACACTTGCATAATCTTTGTAAAGTCCTTTTATCATGTTGAATAAGCTCATGTTATTTATCACTAATGATTGTTGATTTTGCAAATGGTTTTCTGTATCTTTTGACATGGTCATTGTGTTTTCCTTCTTTAGACTGTTAAGAGAGTGAATTACATTGATTTTCTAATGTTGAGCAATCCTTGCATTCAAGGTTATACCCCATTTGGTTAGGATATATTATGTCTTTAATACTTTGCTAAATCAATTTACTATATATTTTGTGGAGGATTTTTGTGTTTCTGTTCATTAGAGCTGTGTTTCTGTAATTTTCTTTAAGTTCATTTTCTGTTTTTGTTTGTTTGTTTTTGATCTGGCTTTTTGAATTTATGGTCACTAAATGGATTAAATAAGGAATTTTTTGCACTAGCAGTAAGTTCTACAAGCTGTAGAAATCATGAACATATATTCACCTTCCAACATTTCTCCACACACAAGGAGCTAATGACAAATGCACAATAACAGTTTAGACTAATAAAGCTCTCCCATAATTACAAGGCATGGAGATGAGATTATATGCTCCTTGAGTAATGAAAAAGAAATAGCTCATAGAACCCATATGTGAAATATACTTTGCAAAGAGAACACATTTTACTGCCAAACTGAATGTGCATATTTTATTCAAACACACATGTGATATTTACTAAGCTTGATGTCTGTGGTAGTTTGAGTATTTGTGGACCTCAGGAAAGTATGTTCTTAAATTAATCCATTCCTGTGCATCTGAAACTATTGTAGGTGAGATAGTTTGTATAGATTACTTCAATAAAGACTAGCCAGGGTGTGTTTTAATGCTTTTATTGGCATCCTTTATAAACAGGATAGATTTTCAGAGAAATTAAAGGCCACCAACACAGAGAGTAAATCCTTGAGGCTGAGAAAGAGGGTCTTAAAGCTTGGAGGCTGGAATAGGCTGAGCACAGAGGCAAGGAGAGAATAACCCATAGAAGTTGATAGAGAAAACCTAGAAAGAGCAGCCAGAAACTGAAAGTAACAGAACTTGGAGAAAGAGGCAGAGCCCAGTAGAGGCTGTCATTGTGCCCTGCCATGTGGCAGGAGCCCAGGATTGCCAAAAGCTCATCATCAGGAAGAAAGATTCACCCGGTGCCCTCATTTGGACAAATTTCTCAGCTGCAGAACTGTCAGTTTTTAAGTTAATAAATCCCCATTGTAAAAGTCAACCAATTTCTGGTATATTGCCTTGGCAGCCTTTGGCAAACTAAAACAACATCCTATTGTACACAAAGAAAACCTAAAATGGAAACAGGCATTCTAAATGAGAAACCACGTTCTTATTCAGCAACTACAATAATATATAATTAGAAAATAAAGACATAACATAGACAGACATGGCTAATTTAAAAGCACACAATTTAAAATAACTTAGTTAAATAATGAATAAATACCTTATATATAATTTAATGGATATGATTGTAATAAATATACAATGCTAATGCAAGATGCTTAAAATAGTGTAGTATATGAAAACTGTTTTATGCATGAATTATCTATATACCTACAGTTTCTCAAATAATAATAAAAAAGAGTGTACAGACACCAAAAAAGAAATTTAAATCAAAATTATAATCTCCATTATAATGTATAGCTAAATACATGTTCAAATCAGGTGTTAAAATGCAAATGACTAAAAATTTTTCCATCTCTATTAGTATATACAATCTATATTCCTTCAACCACCAAAATTCATTCCCTGGTATCAGTTCAAAAATAGCATTTGCACATGTAGCAAGAGATTTGGATACATGAATTAAGTACTTTTTAAAATGTGAAAAACTAAATATTCATGAATAAGGGAAGATTTAAATAACAGCATCCTACATTATAGGGACACAATATAGGATCTTTTACATTTCTTTAAATGTACTCCACAGAGAGTACAACCTTCCTGGTGAAAGACAATTATCCTCTGGTAAGCACTGAGAAGAAGCCCTATATATGCTCCTTGGCCAGCCTTTCATAGGCCTACAAGGTTCTTTCAGTATGAATAAAGGCATTGTTACCAACCAACCATCCCTCTCTGCCAGTATTCACAAACACACAATGACCTTATGCCTTGAGACCACAGGGACTAATCCCACAGCTCCCGGTACCCATGTGCCTTTGGTCTGTATCTATAACTCAGCCACCACCATCTAGACTCAAGTCACAGTTCAACATAACACTCTATGCATGTCCCATTTTTGTCTCCATATCTTGCCTTTCCCAAACATCTGAGAGTCTTCTACACTGACCTCTGGAAAACAAAGTCTTCTACTATGCACTCTGGAAAAGAAAGACCACCAGCATCATTAAGAGTGTCTTAAATCTCTTCTCTAAACTTTCATTTCTCCTTCCTGCTTTAACTGAAACCTTCCACTGAAGATATTGAGTACCCGGAAACCATCTCAAATGCTTCCTGTCCAATTTCCCCTGCACTGTAGTATCCAGAAGTGTGGTGGGTATCCTCATTGTTACTCTGTTACATATTACACATGTTAATTTGTCCAATTTCAGGCTTCACTACTCATTAACCTTTCCTTGAAGCCAGTCCCTGGAACAATATGCCACATTCTTCACAGATTGTATCACCTAGCTCTTTCTCACTCTAACACTACTTCTGTGGTCATAAACAAAAAGTATTATCACCAAAGTTATTTATTGATTACAAAATTATGGCATCCAGAATATCTGGATGAGAAATGAGTAGCTCAAAGCCAATCAGTCAAATTACCATAATGCATTTGACTCTACCCATTTGAAATTCGCTTTACCCCTTTTGTGATTTCTCGTTTTCAAGTGTTCAGATTTTCATTTGTTTCCCCAGCTTCCATGAATCTCACAATCAGAACTGATATCTCCACCAGTTCTGAGCAATTGCTCTTTCCCTTTGACTTTTGTTATTTTCATTATTTCACTTCAGTTCTCTAATACCCAAAGCCATGTGTTTCTTTATGTCTCAGACTAAATTTTAGAAAAATTAGGAGATTTCATATAGCCTAGAATATACCCACTCTTTGAATTAATTTTAATTTGGGAAACACCTAGTTTTAAAGATTAGATGTCCTGGATGCACAATCTCTCTGTTAATTGAAATGTTTTGCATTTTAGAATCCTTCCTTGCCAAAGTAAAGTTGCAAGACTTGATAGTTTCTAATACTTCTTTTACTTGTTTTTTTAATGTATTGCCTACACACAGTAAGTGATATGGGAGTAAAATGGAAGGAAAATGTCAGATGGAGGTCAGAGAGAAGACTTGGTCATCCAATCTGGTTCTGGTCCTTGGAGACTGTACTGATCAAAGAAGTGCTATGGAAACTCAGAATAAAAGTCCATACCTGTCTTTTGATTGTCCTTTGAATCCCTCTCTTTCCATTTCCTGGCATAATTCCTGTGTCGAGACTCAACCATATGATGTGAAATGTTTAGTCTTGATTTTTTGTCTACCTCAAGTGTGATCTTCCTTGGGCATTGCTGGTAGCTTCAGACTGAAGACTATTCTCAGAATGCTGCTAATATAAGGTCTCCCAGGGCTTTTGTGAAGAACCATTTTCTGGTAATAATGATGGAAAATTTGTAGGTGTGCATTGGGAACCACTCTTCTCTTAGTCTGAATGTCTGTCTTCCCTCACACTGTAAGTTCACAAGGGAAGAGATCTTAACTATGTTGTGCATCTTCTCAAGTTTCACAGGGGAACCTAGAATGGAATATTCATGTATGAGAAAATCAATAAATATTCTTGAATAACTAGCTCTGGATGTGAATAACAGAGGTTAGAATTTTCAGATTGCTATTAATATCTCACTATACTTACCATTGAATTCTATTCCAACTGTGACCCATCTTCACTTTAATCACCATCACCCAGCAACCATTGTCATCATTATCTCCAAGAACTTAAACTTTGTTTGAATGCTTTACAGTGAAAAAGGTCCAATGCTAAAGGAGTTATATCATGTGATATCTTATTTAATTCTCTCAAACACCTCTGAAATAGGTAGTATGATTCTCTCTTCAAAGATACTTGTGGTCATCAGCGTAGAGGTTATATTTGGTCAGCCAAAAATTTAACCATTTAACCAATCGTCTCTACTTCCCTTGAGATAGCACTTATTGTTCACAACTCACAGTAGAGGGCTGTGTCTTGATTTCCTTTTAAAAAAAAATTTTCCTGATAATTACCAAAGGTACTAGCATAGAAGCCTAAAAGTGATTAAGCACATTAGCTGGAGTACCAAGCCATCCTGGCCCTATATCATGCTAGCTGTGTGGTCATGGGCATGTATCTTAAGGTCACTGTATTTCCCTCTCTTGTAAAATGGAGATGATGTTAATGTTGAGGATGATAATGGTGATGAAGATGGTGAAGATGAAGATGATATTGGGTAGGATAATGATTGACATGGTGATGGTGATGAAATGATGATTTTTGGTCCTGATGAATATAATGATCATGGGTATGCTGGTATAAATGTAACTACAAGTTAAAAAAGAAAAACAAATTTTCTCTGGTACAAAAAGTGAAAGAAATCCCCATCCCTTTCTTTTCCTTAGAGCATTCGTAAGAAAATCTGTAATTGTAAAGCTTTTCTCTGCCCATGTGAAATATATGTAAATCTTTTTAAAACCAAAAGAAGAATTTTGCCAACTTTGCAACCCAGGAATGTCTTTCTCAAGGACCTCCAACCAGCTCTCTGAAATGTTAACATCAAAGAAGGTAGGGCCCTTATCTCCCTCTTTCTACTGGAGTTTAACTTTTTTTTCTGGCTCCAAATTTTAATGATCTACCTACTATGGATATATGAAATGTACTATTCCTTTTCATAGGAGCAATTAGCAAACACAAAATCTACGCCCAATTTCCAGGTAAATTTAAGATGAAGCATGTGTGACAAATGAAGCATTCAAGCACTTTTGCTTGAGGACTAGTTTATCTTGAGAACATGTATAAATTGTGTTGTTATCTACTTGTAAATAACACTAGTGAAATTATCTTCTTTCTTTTAAATATCTTTAGTGGATTCCCTGTGATGGATCACATTCTGGTTTAATGCTTATTCAATAATAAAATTGTTTTCCTTAACTCTTCTGCTTTTGTCAAGAGATTTTCTTTTAGGTTGGGAGAAGATTTTCCTTTTCATTATATTTCCCCAATAGTGGCAGTGGAGATGATGGTAATGGATGTGGTGATGATGGGTTTGATGAAGGTGATTAGGAAGCCTATGAAGATATTGATGATGATGATGATAATGATGATGATTAAGATGTGGATGATGATGATGATGATAATGGCGTTTTCTTTATTTTTTTTTTTTGCCGTTTAGCTCCTCCTTCATGAATTTGCTATTTCTTACTTTGAATGTTTTACTTAGAATTATATAGATTTATGTTTGTATATAAATGATATGTCAGTTTTCCAAAATCACAAATATACTCTAAAGTTTATGCTTTTCTATTTATTGTTTTTGGTAAAATTTTATCTGATGTTTATATTCTATTTCATTAGTCTTATTTACGTGTGATATAAACATTTCCTATTTTGAAGTTTAATTTTTCCTCTATATTTTCTTGCACAAATTTAATAGTTTACTCTTCATAATTTAGGTTTTTATTCTACCTTTATGTGATAAATCATCATGTTGTGTGGCAGTGGTTAAATTTTATTTTAGGTTAGTATCCACTTTGGCAATCTATGAGATCCTGCAGAGATGTGCATAAGCATAACCTCTGGGATGACCTCCTGACTCATTTTGAAGTCTCTTAGCCATATAAACTCATTTGTCTTTACCTTTTTGCCTTTTTATTTGAGGTCTTTTTTGAGTTACTTTGCTAGTTGGTGCTTGGTATTAATCTCTCAGTGCCAGGGAGTCTCATCCCTGGAAGACCTGTCCCATGGTGGGGGAAAGCTAGCCCCAAATAGTGGGGCTCATGAAGGCTCTGGAGACACCCAGGGCCTATGGTCAGGGCAGATAGCTCCAGAGTTTGTTGCCTTGCCAGTGGGCTCTACATTGGAGTTTGTGCTCTTGAAAGTGACAGAGTTGGACTCAGTTATAACTTCCCTACACATGGCTCATCTGTCCCTTCTATCGAAACTTACACTTGGTGCTGGAGTTAGTAAGTGTACATACAAGAAACTGGAATCTTTGGGCTATCCATGTGCCAACAGGTCCCTGAGCGTCAGCAAAGTTGTAACACCTACTCTCCAGTTCATTGGTCTGACCCAGTACAACTAAAAAGGTGGTGAGGATTGACAACCACCATACCAAGGAAATTAGAAAGCCCACAACCATAAGCAAGAAAGTCCCATCAATTGGCTATATGGGATCAAAGACCTTCTCAATTAGAGGTTGACTGGACATCACCATCCCAGAATCCTCAGGATTGGGGAATGAACTATTAACTAGAGAAGACTTACAGGTATTCTACTATAGACTTATTGAGATTCTATCAATGGAAGTAATTACAACAATGAGGTGGAGGCACTGAGCATTGGAGGCTCTGGGGGCAGGGAGAGGGAAGAAGAGGTATAATACAGAGGCTTCTTTGAGACTTGGGAATCATCCTGAATGACATTGAAATGAGAGATACAGGCTATTTTATATCTTCCTATAACCTGTAGAATTGTGTGGAAGAGTGTGTAAACTACAATGTAAATTATGGTCCATGCTCAGTGGCAATGTCTCATGATGTGTTTATCAATTGCAATGAATGTGCCACAGTAATGAAGGATGTTGTTTATGTGGGAGGGTGCGGGAGGTGTGGGGAGCACAGCATATGGAAATCCCTATACATTTTGTGTAAAATTTATGTAATTTAAGAATCTTTTAAAAAATAATAAATAAATAAACATTTTTTCTACTAGATTGTTAATACCCTAGATACCAAAGTATGAATGCCTCAGAAATACTTAAATCTCTGATTATGATATTTATGTAAATTGTCCACTGATTGCTTTAGCAAATCATTGAAAATAGTGGTTTTAATTTATTATGGTGGAGCCCAAGGAGAATGTTAGATGCAAATGCAGCACAAGGCATTACAGGTGGAGGCTCCAGGCCCCCACACTAATTTGAAATGTTTTGCTTTATTTATTAAAATATTTAAAAATTAGTTTCTTCAAGGGGGAAAAGAATGAAAGAAAGAGGGAGGGATGAAAGAAAGTAGGGAGAAAGATTAGAGAAAAGAGAAAGGAAGGAGTTACAAAGGAAGGAATACACTATCTAAGGAATTAGAGGCAAAAAAGATATAAACCTTCATGATGTTTCCTGAAAAATGTCACATGAGAAATTAAAACAACTTCACACACATAATTCAGGTAAACATGTAAATAAGGAGTCAAAAATAGGTGTTCCACATAGGAAATCTATATATACATATAGTTTCCTTTTCTCTAATGTTACAAATGATGGTAAGAAAAAAAATATTTATCAATCATTTTCAAGCAAAACAGGTTGAAGAAAGGGACCAAATTCGGGGATCTAAAAGTTAACTTATTGTCCCTTTCTGACTGTTTATTCATTGCCAGGGAACAAATAAAACATTTGTACTACATACTTTATTATAAATGTGTTAAAATCTGTGCTAAGAGGATGTATCAGAAATTCAATTCCTTGAATCAGAGAAAAGAAATAAAATGTACCGAACCTTTAAAAATTTTTATTTTACTCATCTATTGATGCCAATTACATCAACATACATATTGCCAAGTCCATATTCCACTTCTGCTTCTTCAGTGCTACCCATGATGTGAAATATCTGCACGGTGCCTTTGTCTCTTTCTGCATTTCCTGTTGTACTACATTTATCTATCTTCTGAAACTGTTACAATATCATTTCCTTTTAAAACTATGGAATATTTTTCTATCTTTTTATTTATGGTGGCAGATTAGATTCACTCAAGTATATTTGTAATTACTTTTATTTGTTAGAAAAGTTTTAGGTTTACAGAAATATCTTGCATAAAATGTATAAAATAAGAGTTCTGATATTCCAACCCACTATTAACAACTTGGATATTTCCTGTTGTTGTGTCTGTATTAATATATTTCAATATATTTTTTATACTTTTCTTCCCCTACATACCATTTTAATAATTTCAAACAATATTATTGTATAACTCCTTAGAGAATGTTCAAATACCTCAAATTTTTAGGAAAAGACAAGCTCATGTTTGTTGTGTCATCCTTCTCTATGGAAATGGTTTCAGAATGTCTTTATGTAGTTTCTTATTTTTGAGGCAACAATGAGCAATGATTATTTTCACTTCACTATTACCATCTGGCTTTTCTTGCAAAAAATATAACCAATGTGTATATTTTTGTCTTTATTGACTTCCTCCAATTAGCCCTTGCCCAGGATTAAGATTTCTTCCTCCAAAGATAAGATATTAGTTCTACCAGCCAATTTGAAGTGTGACTTCAGCTTTAAATTTCTAACATTTTAATTAATTAATTTATTTATTTATTTAAGGAGGTACAGGGGATTGAACACAGGACCTCATATTTGTGAAGCAGTTGCTCAACCACTGAGGTACACCTTCTCCTGAATATTTTTTTTGGATAAAATACAGCATCTTTTTTTATTAAAAAACTTATTGAAATATATCATTCATACATGAATATACATAAATAGTAAGATTATGATAAAAGTGTGAACTTACAAAAAAAATATGCATATCATCACTCAGGCCTCCAATATATCACCCCACAACAAACACTTTGCATTATTTTGAATTTGTTACAATCTTTGAAAGAGTATTGGCAAAATGTTATTACTAACTATAGCCCATATCTTACATTTGGTGTATTTTCCCCAAACCCACGTGATTATTAACACCTTGTACTATATATTTGCTACAGTTCCTGAGAGAACAATTTTCACATTTGTTCTGTTAACCACAGTCCATTTTCCAACACAGGATTCATTGTGTTATACGGTCCCATTCTTTGCACAATCTATTCAGAGTGTACACTCAGTGGCTCTCATTTTCACCTCAGAATGGTGCTGTTATCACCTCAGTCAATTTTATAACATTTTCATTATTACAAAAGGGTAAGCGCAATCCCACCTTATAACTCTCTATTTTATTTTTATTACTATTTTTAACCTATTTTGAATTAATTTCAGATTACAGAAATATTTCAAGAATAGTACAAAGAATTTCCATGTGCTTTTCATCCAGATTCCCTAAATGCTAAAGTTTACCACATTTGCATTATCATTTTATTTCTATGTATATTTATATATTATTATATCGTTTTCTGAACCATTTGAGTGTCAGAGTTATAGACAATTATTTTTCACCACTAAATAATTCTTTGCATGGGCCACAAAACTGAATCTTGCTTTATATATATATATATATAAATACTTTAAAAGATGCTTAGATTACATAAATATTACACAAAAATTATAGGGATTCCCATGTTCCCCACCTCCCACACTTCCCACAACCTCCCACATAAACATCTTTCATTATTGTGGAACATCACCTGCAATGGATATACACATCCTGGGGCTTTGCCACTAAGCATGGACCATAGTTCACATTGTAGACCACATTCTTTCCCACACAGTTCGTTTTATGCTGATGTAAAACAGCCTATATCTGTCAATATAACGTCACTCAGGATAATTCTGAAGTCCCGAAAAAGCCCCTGTATTACATCTGTTTTTCCCGCTCCCTGCCCCAAAAGCATCCAGTGGCCACTGGCTCCACATCAATGCTGTAATTTGTTCTATTGCTTGAATCACAATATGCCTACAACAGAATAACTGTAAGTCCAATCTAGTCCATAGCTCTTCCCTCCATCCTGAGGAGTCTGGGATGGTGATGTCTACTCTACCTCCAAGTGAGAGGGGGCTAATATCCCATGGAAAACATGGATGGGATTATCCTGCTTGCAGCTGCAGACTCTCTCCATTCCCTGGGTTAGCCATTGTCCATCATCATCTCTTTGCCGGGAGACTTGAGTGAGTCCTTTGAGCTGTAGAATATGAGTTGCAGCTCCACTGAGATTCCAGGCACAGCTGGCACATGGGCAGGGCAAAGGCTGCAGTCTCTGGAAGTACACCTAAAACTCCAACACCACATATAGGTTTGAATAGAAGGGACTGATGGACCATGTGCAGGGAGGACTTATTTGAGTCCAACTCTGTCACTCTTAGGAGCACAGATTCCAAAGTAGAACCCATTGATAAGGCATCAATCTCTGGAGCTATCACCCCTTATATGGGCCTGGGTGTCTCAAGAGCCCTCAGGAGCCCCTCTGTGTGGGGTGATATCCACTTTGATGTTCTATGAGATCCTACTGAGGTGTGTGTAAGTGTTACCTCTGGGATGACCTCCCGACTCTTAGAAGTCTCTTAGCCACATGAACTCATTTGTCTTTCCCTTTCCACCTTTTATTCAAGGTATTTTTCCAGTCATATTGCCAGTTGGCACTTGGTATTAATCCCTCGTTGCCAGGAAGACTCATCCCTGGGTATCATGTCCCAAGCTGGGGGGAAGGTAATGCATTCATATGCTGAGTTTGGCTTAGAGAAAGTCCACATTTTAGCAACAAGGAGGCTCTCAGGTGGCAACCCTTAGGTACCCCATAACAGTCGGCTAAGTTTCAATTACAAAAGCAAAGACTCCAAAGGCTAGTCATCAATAACAAGAACCTATAAATGGACCCTCCTCCTTTCCCATGCACTGCCACTGCACTCAGGGGACTGTTGCTCCTCCCTTGGAGAATGTGGCAGAGCTTTCCATGCTAGGAATTCAGTATTCCCTCATTTATTGTGTGATTGTCTATCCATGCCCTACCCCTTGATCATTTGAACAAATTTTATATCTTTCATGTATATTCAGGTGAACTTCCTCCCATGAAACCCCCATCCCAGACACCCCCCACCAATGATCCTCTCCTGCCCCCTCTGTAACCCTTCTGTGACCCAAAACTTCCTTGAAGATGAAGCCCATATAATAGAAAAATACAATTAAAATGAAAATGAAATAATAAAGATAAGTTTAAATATAAGAGATAAAAT
>JAQZBX010044073.1:0-21469 GCA_029593785.1 Cabassous unicinctus
AATTTTCCTTTCTTGTGGTATCTTTGTTTGGTTTTGGTATTAGGGTAATTTTAGCATCGTAGAATGAGTTAGGCAATATTCCTTCTACTTCTATTTTTTGGAAGAGCTTAAGCAGAATTGGTGTTAGCTCTTTCCTGAATGTTTGGTAGAATTCAGCTGTGAAGCCATCTGGTCCTGGGCTCTTATTATTTGGGAGGTTTTTGATGACTGAGTCTAACTCTTTACTTGTAATTGGGCTGTTGAGTTCATCAATTTCTTCTTTTATCAATGTAGGCTGTTTGTGAGTTTCTAGAAACTTGTCCATTTCCTCTAAATTATCTTTCTTGTTGGCATATAATTTTTCAAAGTATCCTCTTATGATGCTCTTTATTTGTGTGAGGTCAGGGGTGATATCTCTTCACTCATTCCTTATTTTGTGTATGCATCTGTTCTCTCTTTTTCTTTGTTAGTCTGGCTAAGGGATTATCAATTTTATTGATATTCTCAAAGAACCAGCTTTTGGTTTTGTTTATTGTTTCTAGTGCTTTCTTATTCTCTATTTCATTTAGTTCTGCTCTAATCTTTCTTATTTCCTTCTTTCTACTTCCTTTTGGTTTAGTTTGTTGTTGTTTTTCCAATTCCTCCAAGTGTGCAGTTAGGTCTTCAATTTTAGCTCTTTCTTCTTTTTTAATATATGAATTTATGGCTATGAATTTCCCTCTCAGGACTGCTTTCGCTGCATGCCATAGGTTTTGATAGGTTGTGTTGTCATTTTCATTACTTTCAAGGTAGTTGCTGATTTCTTTTGAGATTTCCTCCTTGACCCACTGTTTGTCTAAGAGTGTGTTGTTTAACTTCCATAACCTTGTGCCTAACCTGTTTCTCTGGCCCTTAGTGATTTCCAATTTCATTCCGTTGTGGTCAGAGAAATTACATTGTATTATCTCAATCTTTCTGAAATCATTGAGAGTTGTTCTGCAGCCTAGCATGTGGTCTATCTTGGAGTATGATCCATGTGCACTCGAGAAGAATGTAAATCCTGCTGTATTTGGGTGTCGTATTCTGTATATGTCTATTCAGTACAGGTCCTCTGTCTAGATGTTTTGTCTAATGATGTTAATGCTGTGTTGAAGTCCCCTGCTATAATTGTACAGGCATTTATTTCTCCACTTAGTTTTTCCAGGGTTTGATTTATGCATTTTGAGGCACCCTGATTAGGTGCATAAATGTTTATGATTGTTCTCTGTTCTTGAGAGATTACCCCTTTTACTAATATATAGTGTCCATCTTTGTCTCTTACGACAGTTTTGAATTTAAAGTCTATTTTGTCTGATATTAGAATAGCTGCTCTTGCCCTTTTTTGGCTATTGTTATCTTGTGAAATGATTTTCCAGCCATTCACTTTAAGCCTTCTTGAATCCCTGGGTTGAAAGTGTGTTTCTTGTAGACAGCATATAGATGGATCATAATTCCTTATCCATTCTGCCAATCTGTGTCTCTTGATAGGTGAATTTAGCTCATTAACATTCAGTGTTATTACTCGTAATGAATTTCTTACTTCAGCCATTTTACTTTGGATTATTGTATGTCAAATATATATATATATATATTTGTCTTTTTAGTTGCTTTTAAACTCTCCTCCAACTCTCTCTCCCTTGTTTTTTCCTTTCAACTTGTAGAACTTCCTTTAGTATTTCTTGAAGTGCAGGTTTCTTGTTGACATACTCTTAATTTCTGCTTATCTGTGAATATTTTGAACTCTCCATCATTTTTGAATGCCAGTTTTGCTGGATAGAGAATTCGTGGCTGGAAGTTTTTTTCTTTTAGTATTTTGATTATGTCATACAACTGTCTTCTTGCCTCCATGGTTTCAGTTGTGAAATAAGCCCTTAATCTTATTGTGCTTCTCTTGTATGTAATGTTCTCTTTTCTCTTGCTGCCTTGAGTATTTTCTCTTTGTCTTGAGCATTGGACATTTTGACAATTATATGTGTTGGATTTGGCGTGTTGGGATTTATACTGTTTGGTGTGCGCTTTGCTTCCTGGATCTGCACATCCATCTCTCTCAATAGGGTTGGGAAATTTTCAGCCATTATTTCCTTCATCACTTCTTCTGTTTCCTTTCTCTTCTCTTCTCCTTCTGGGATGCACATAATGCATATGTTTGAGCGTTTTGTGTTGTCATTTAATTCCCTGAGTCCCTGCTGGATTTTTTCTATCTTTTTGTCTATTTGATCTACTATCTGTTTGATTTCAGATGTATTGTCTTCCCCGTCACTAATTCTTTCTTCTGCCTGTTCAAATCTGCTGCTATGTGAATCCAGCGTCTTTTTGATTTCTTGTATTGTGTCATTAGTCACCATCATATCCATTATCTTTTTGGGAATGTTTACAATTTCTTCAGTATGTTCTCCCAGTGTCTTCTTTATATTCTTAATCTCTTCCTTCACTTCTTTAAGGTGGTCCATGATATTTGTTTGGAAAGCTTTCATTAGTTGTTCGATGTTCTGCATCACTTCCTGGTTTTTAGTTTGTTCATTGGATTGGTCCATGTTTTCCTGTTTCTCAGAGTGGCTTGTAATTTTTTGTTGTCCTCTAGTCATCATTTTATCTTGCTGGGTTTATTCAGTTGATTAGCTTCTCTCTCTGCTCTAGAGTTTTATTTAGCTGATGGTTCTGCATATGTGTTAAGTTTTCTATTTGATACTTTTTCTTCCTATTTTATTTCCTTGCTTCTTTCTATGTTCCCTTGAAGGGAAAAGATTAGGGCCAGAGTAATCGAAAGATGTGAGAAAGGAAGAAGGATAATAGTAATATTGATAACAGTTAGAAGAGGGGCCAAATAAGACTTAATGAAATGAATATTTAACTCATGTAAGCAGTGTAGAGTAATAGGAAAAAAAGTGGCGTATCTACAATGGACTGGGAAACCAAATAGAGGAATATGTATATAATGATTTAGAAGGCTAGAATTATGAGGAGGGAGAGAAAGAGTGAAAAAAGGGCTGAAAGGAAAGAGTTAATATTAATTTTAAAAAGAAGAAAACAAAATAGAGGGAATAGAAATTGACACCCTTGAGTTGTGGGCATATGGAAAAATGTGGTATTTAATAGCCACAGCATAAAGCAGAAGGCAGAAAGATGAAGGAAGGATAAGAGATAGTTTGGAATACAAAATCAATATATAGAGAGAATGGGAAATTACTGAAGAAGAAGCACAGCAAAGAAGAGACAAGCTAGCAGCACAAATCTCTACCGTTCAGTCCACGCCATCGATCTGCACAGATATATGTCCCAAGCTTCTCACTCTACACGCCCACAGCACAGACCCCCAGGCAGGATCCCATCCACAATCTACCGTGCTCTTGGAGCTTTCCACGGGTGCCCTCCTAAACCAACGCCATCTTCAGGATCCAGATCCTAGAGAGCAGCATGCCATGCGGGATCCATCATGTTTGCGAGATTGACTCTGAGCACTCAACAAGCAGATGGGGAACACACAGGCAGACTGAGAGGTTCCAGTGGGCTTGAGCCTTTACTGTGGTCCAGAGCTAGAAGTTAGTGAATTTTCCAATCTCCTTCTGAGTGTCATTGAAGGCAGTAGATCCAATGGAATCCATCCCACAGTCGAACTCAGATGTGAGCTCCATCATAGTAAATTCCTCAGCTACTGCGGGCCAGGGACACGGGTCCAAGGGTGGGCCTCACTCGGTCCGTTGCCCGCCTGCACCGCTGGGCAGATACTCCATCCCTCGCTGCACTCCTGGGTCCTGGCGCATCCTCGCAGCCGGAACATGTGCACCAGGTCAGCGTAGTTGCGGCTCCCGGGAGAACTTGATATCTATAACCAAAAGAATGAAAGAGGACCCCTATCTCACTCCCTATACAATAATCAACTCAAAATGGATCAACGACCTACATATAAAAGCTGGGACCATAAAACTACAAGAAGAAAATGTATGGAAACATCTTCAAGACCTGGTGGTATGTGATGGTTTCTTGGACCTTACACCCAAACCATGCACAACAAAAGAAATAAATAAATGGGACCGCCTCAAAATTGAACACTTTTGCACCTCACCGGACTTTGTCAAAGTGGTGAAAAGGCAGTCAATTCAATGGGAGAAAATACTTGGAAATCACATGTCCAACACGGGATTAATATCCATAATATATAAAGAGATGTTACAACTCAACAAAAAAAGACAAATGACCTGAGTAAAAATGGCCAAAACACTTGAATAGACATTTTTCCAAAGAAGAAATATAAATAGCAAAAATAAACACATGATAAAATCTCAACATCATTAATGATTAGGGAAATGCAAATCAAAACTACAATGAGATCTCATTTCTAAACTATCAGAATGGCCACTATTAAAAAGACAGAGGACTACAAGAGTTGGAGAGGATGTGGAGAAATAGGAACACTTATTCAATGTTGGTGGGAATGCAGAATGGTACAGCTACTGTGGAGGACTGTTGGTAGTTCCTAAAGAGGCTGAAAATAGACTTGCCACGTGACCCTGCAATACCATTACTGCGTATATAATCACAAAAACTGAGAACAGTGACACGAATAAACATCTGCACACCTATGTTCATAGTGGTGTTATTCACAGTTGCCAAAACTTGGAAACAACCCAGGTGTCCATCAAACGATGAATGATAAACATACTGGTCTATTCACATGATTGAATATTATGCAGGTATAAGAAGATATGAAGTCGTAAAGCATATGACAACATGGATGAACCAGGAGGACATTATGTTGAGTGAATCAAGCCAGACACAAAAGAACAAATACTGTATGATTGTGTTACAATGAACCAAATATATTGCATAACATACTGTTTGATTCAAAAAAAATTTATAAGTACCCAGTTTTTAATTGAGAAATGTATATATTTATTCACCTGTGTTTAATTTTTAGTTTTTAGTTGTTTATATTTTCAATTATTAAATATACAAAATAAAGAGAAAAAATAAATAAAGAAAAAGAAAACACTCCAACCAGGATTGAACTAAGAGGGCTGCCAAGCAGTCCCACTTGCTGACAGAACTAGCTAGTACACGTGAGAAAATTAAAAATAAATAAGTTAGAGAGGATTTTTCTGGCCTTTATAGCTTCCCCTGTAAGGTCCTAAGAAGCAGGTCAGCAACCCATTACAGAATCCAGGCCCCAGGTTTGAGCAACTAACAGGGACAACCCTAACAATCCAGGTCAAACAAAGAATCAAAGAGCAGCAGTAACACACAGTCTCCTGTCACAAAATCCCAATGAAAGAGAAAGAATTTGAGCATCTGAGTAAACTACATCCTAATCAAATGCCTAGACATCAGCAAAAATATATGAACCAGACTAAGAAAATGGAAGCCATGGCCCAGGAAAAGGAATATATCAAAGTCCCAGAAGAGATGCATGTTTTGAGAGAAATAGTTAATGAGAAGTGTACAAATTTGCAAAAACAAATTAATGAGATGAAAGTCAATATGGCTAAAGATATGAACAACATCAAGAAGATACTAAGCAAGCACAAAGAAGAATTTGAAATCCAGAACAGAAAAGTAGCAGATCTTATGGGAATGAATGGCAAAATAGGTGAGATCAAAAACACATTAAAATTGAAATGACAAAAGAAACTTGAAATGACAAACTTGAAATGAAAGAAGAAAGTACAATTGATACCCAAGATAGAACAGCTGAATTTGAAGAGACAAAAGAACAGAGGGAGAAAAAAATGAAAAAATTGTGCAGGGGCTCAGGGCATTGAATGACAACACCATAAAGCAACAATATAAATGTCATAGAAGTTCCAGATGGAGAAAAGAAGGGAAAGGGGGCAAAAAGAATATTTGAGGAAATAATAGCTGAAAATTTCCCAACTCTCACAAAAGAAATGAACCTACATGTCCAAGAAGCCCACCTTAGCCCAATCAGAATAAATCTCAATAAACATACTCCAAGAAACATACTACTCAGAATGTCAAATGTCAAAGACAAAGAGAAAATTCTGAGAGCAGTAAGGAAGAAACAAACCATCACTTACAAGGGACGGCCAGTAAGACTTAGTGCAGATTTCTCATTAGAAACCATGGAAGCAAGAAGACAGTGGTATGATACAGTTAGGAGACTGAAAGAGAAAAACTGCCAGCCAAGAATTCTGTATCCAGAAAATTTTCCTTCAAATATGTAAGTGAGTATAAAAGATTCACAAACAGAAACTAAGAGAGTTTGTAATAAAGAATCCATCTTGCAAGAAATATTAAAGAAAGCCTTAGAACCTGAAAGAAAAAGACAGGAGAGAGAGGCCTGTAGGGGAGTATAGAAGAAAGAATAGCAGAAAGGATAACCAAAAGAGTAAAAACACAGACCAAAATACATGACAAATGAAAACCAAAGAATAAATTGGTGAAAATAAATAATGCATTTACAGTAATATCAATGAATGTGAATGGATTAAACTTGCCAATCAAAAGATACAGGCTGACAGAATGCATATAAAAAAATATGAGCACTCCATATGCTGCTTACAACAGACCCAGGGATACAAACCAGCTGAAAGTGAAAGGTTGGAGAAAGATACTCCACGCAAATAGTAACCAAAAAGGAGCAGGGGTAGCTATATTATTATTGAACAAAACAGACTTTAAATGCAATAAATTGTAAGAGATAGAGAAGGCCATTAATTATTAATAAAAGACACAATCCACTAGGAAGATATAACAGACATAAATATCTATGCACCTAACCAGGGTGCCCAAAAATACATGAGACAAACTCTGACAAAACTCAAGGGAGAAATAGACATCTCTACAATAATCGCTGGAGACTTCAACACACCACTCACAACATTAGACAGAACAACTAGACAGAAGATCAACAAGGAAACAGAGAACTTAAACTATATGATAAATGAGTTAGACATAAAAGACGTATACAGAATTCTGCATCCAAACTCAGCAGGGTATTCACACTCTTCTCACACCCATGGATCCTTCTCCAGGATAGACCACATGTTAGGGCACAATGCAGCTCTCAATAAATATAAAATGACTGAAATCATACAAAGCACCTTCTCAGATCACAAGGGAATGAAACTGTAAATCAATAACAAACAGGAAAAAGGTAAATTCACAAATATGTGGAGGCTAAACAACACACTCCTTAATAATCAATGGGTCAAAATAGAAATTGCAAGTGAAATCAGTAAATGTATTGAGACAAATGAAAATGAGAACACAACTTATTCACTGCTGATAGGAATGCAGAATGGTACAACCACTGTGGAGGACTATTTGGCAGTTCCTAAAGAAGTTGAAAATAAAGATTTCCATCATGACCCTGTAGTACCACTATTGGGTTTATACCCAGAAAAACTGAGAGCAATGACACGAATAGACATCTGCACACTTATGTTCATAGCAGTGTTATTCATGATTACCGAAAGCTGGAAACAACCCAGGTGTCCATAAACTGATGAATGGATAAACAAACTGTGGTATATTCACACGATGGAATATTATGTAGCTATAAGAAGTAATGAAGTCATAAAGCATATGACAATATGGGAGAACCTGGAGGACAGTATGCTGAGTGAAGCAAGCTAGACACAAAAGGACAAATACAGGAAGATTGCATTACTATGAACTAAATGTATTGTGTAACATATTGTATGATTCCATTTATATAAAACATAAATACAAGTAAATTTATATAGCAAAGAAAAAAGTATTAGTGCAAAAATAGCCAGAAATGGGAGCTGTGAAAAGCAGGGGAAGCATAAAGAGATCGAGAGGTGATGGATTTTCTTATTAGTTTTTTTGTTTATTATTATTGAAATGATGAAAATGCTCTAATGATGACTGAGGTGATGAATGCACAACTATGTGATTGTGCCAAATACCACTGATTATGCACTTTGGATGAATTGTATGCGTTGTTAATATGTATCAATAAAATTGATTTTTTTAAAAAGTAAAGGCAAACAGAACTTAAAAATGGGAAAATATGTGAATACACATTTACCAAAGAAGAAACGATCAATTCTTTTCATCACTAGGGAAATATAAATTAAAATCTGCTATGAGTTATCATATACACCTATTAGAATGGCTGAAATCAAGAGAGACAATACCATCTGTTAAAGATGTGGAAAAACTGTAGCCCTCATACATTTCTGATGAGAATGCAAAATGTTGCTGACACTTTGAGAAACATCTGTCAGTTTCTTAAAAGTATAAACTTATCGTAATTCTTGCTAATTCCACTCTGAAAAATCTATCCAAGAAAAATGAAATCATGTCTGTGCAATGATTCCTGAGGCAATTTCATGGCAGCAAAAACTGGGGGAAATAATAGAAATGTCTATTAACTGGTGCATGGATAACAAAATGTGGTACATCCACAAATAGATTTGCAGCTTTAACTATCGAATTTCAAGCTCCCCCCATGCAGCTCTTGGAAGCAGCCCCACCCAGCCTGTTCCCAACCCGCCTGGAGAGCACACAGGTATCTGCAGTACTATCTTTAGCATTAATTATAGATTCAAATAGGATAGAACAACATCTGTAAGGAAGCCACAACTGAGTCCAACTCTGTCACTCTGGGGAGCATAAATTCCAAAGTAGGGCCCACTGGCAAGACACCAAACTCTTGAGCTGTCTGCCCTGACTCTATTCTTTGGATGTCTCCAGAGCCCTCAGGAGCCATGCTATTTGGGGTAGTATCTACTTTGGCAGTCAAAGAGATCGTGCTGAGATGTGCATAAGCATAACCTCTGGAATGACCTCCCGACTCTCTTTGAAGTCTCTTAGCCATATAAACTCATTCTTCTTTAGCTTTTCCCCCTTTTGGTCAAGGTCTTTTTCCAGTTCGATTGCAAGTTGGTGCTTAATAGCAATCCCTCAGTGCCAGGGAGGCTCATACCCAGGAGTCATGTCCCATGCTGGGGGGAAGGTAATGTATTTATATGTTGAGTTCGGCTTAGAGAAAGGCCATATTTGAGCAACAAGGAGCCTCCCAGGAGGCAACTCTCAGACATCCTATAATACTAAGTTTTGATTTGAAGAGTAAAGGTTCATACACACAGTCATCAGTATCATAGGCCCATCAGGAGACCATCCTCCTTCACTAGTCATTTCGCCTGTACTTGGGGGATTCTTGCTGACCTGTTAGAGAATGTGGCAGAGCTCCCCAGGATGGGAATTTGACATTCTTTCGGTTATTGTATGAATCTCCATCCACCATGGCAATGACCCATGAACATTTAAACAAACTTACATGCCTTATATGTATGCCCAGGTGAGCCTCCTCCCTTGTATCCCCCATCACTGACATCCCACTCCAATTATCCTCCCCTGCCACAGAGAACCAGAAGTGCCTGATAGAATGTGGAGAGATAGGAACACTTATTCACTGTTGGTGGGAATGCAGAATGGTAGAGCCACTGTGGAAGACTGACAGTTTCTAAAGAAGTTGAATATAAACTTGCCACATGACCCTGCAACACCTCTAATGGGTATATATCCAGAAAAACTGAGAGCAGTGACATAAACAGACATCTGCACACTGAAATTCATAGCGGTATTCACGAGTGCCAAAAGTTGGAAACAACCCAGGTATCCACCAACTGAGTAATGGATAAACAAACTGTGGTGTATTCACACAATGGAATATTATGTAGCTGTAAGAAGAAATGAAGTCATAAAGCACTTGACAACATGGATGAATCTAGAGGACAATGTTGAACAAAGCAAGCCATACACAAGAGGAAAATACTGTATGATTGCATTACTATGAACAAAATCTTTTGTGTAGCACATTGTATGATTTTTTAAAAAAATTATATGTACCAGTACATAATGGAGAAATGTATGTTTTTATCCAACAGTGTTTTTATTTTTAAATTATTGTTTATATATTCAATTATTAAATGTAAAAAATAAAGTTTATTAATAAAAAGAAGTGAAGTTACACATCCAGGAGGGGTCACAGAGGTAATGGGCCCCTAGACGCCAGACCTTACCTGCCCTGTGTACTCCAAGAAAGTAGAAAGAAGTTAAACAGGCTCAAGTAACTCACCAGGGCTTAGATCTAAAGAAAGCAAAGTGCCTAAGATGAAGATCCCTGGGTTTGGGTTGGATACACACTCTTACTTGCAAAGTATTGGGGTCCCTGCAAAACTCCCAGGCTGGGCAGAAACCTAAGCTGCTAGGCCCCTCCTGGGAGGGGTCCCCATTCATTGTGTTCCCCCAGGGAACACACCAGGTGTCAGTCACGCTCCCCCCACCCATGAGCCCTTCCCTTGCCTCTTGCAATAACCCCTTTAAGAGCCAGCTGCTGCAGGCCAATCACCCAGCAGCCCCTTTCCAGGTGGGAGGAGAACAAAGCTACAAGGCCTCCATCCTGCTTTCAGGCAAATCTGAAGCATAGGGCCTGGGAAGGAGGCACAAGTCAGGGGGAAGGCCCCCACGGCACCACTGAGGGTCAGGAGGGAGGGCAGGGTGCGGGGCCATGGGGTGGACCATAGGGGGGACTGGGGAGGGACCATTGGGATGGAGAAACCCTTGTGATGGAGGGGCCCTGGGGGTAAAGACTGTGGGGGTTAGGACCGTGGGGGAGGGGCACCACCCTGCGGCATGGGCCTGGGACTTCCATTCTGACACAGGCCCCATGCTGAGGCAAAGCCAGGCTGGGCCGTGACCCCCGGGCAGGACCCTGAGGTGCTCCACCCACCCAGGAGCTGCCGGCAGATGCAGCGTCCCCAACCCAGCGTGGCCATGTCCTCAAGCAGCCTGGAGGGCACGCAGGACTGGCAACGGCACCGCCTACAACTTTCCGGGACCCAGCGCCCCCCTGCCAACCCCACCCCAGGCACAGCAAGCGATTAGGAGCTTTACAGGGGGCGTGGGCCTGGCTCTCCTGAAACTCAGCAAGGGGGAGGGTTGCTCGCCCTACTTTTCTGCGCTTATGGGGGATCCCGCAGGCCCTCGCTCCCCACCCAGGCCCACAGATCCTGTGGGCACCGCCTGGCCAGCCTGCTCCCCGACCCGATGCCAAGTTGCCTCGGCAAACTCACCACTACCGAGGGGCCAGGAACGCGGGCTGCGGTCCCGAGGGCTGGCCTCACTCGCTCCACCGCCCAAACCGCGGGGCAGATACTCCCTCCCTCACTGCACTTCTGGATCCCACTCGTCCTCGCAGCTAGAACACGTGCACCAGGTCAGTGTGGCCGCAGGTCCCAAAACACCCCGTGGACTGGGCGGGGCTGGAGGGAACGGGGAGCGCCACAAGCGCAATGCGCCAATGAGATCTGACCTGGTTCTGGGACTCAATCCCCAAAAAGGGCATGGCCCACTCCGTGACATACAGTGCCCGGCAGCCAAACAGCAAGCGATCAGGCTGATGCATGGGATGGGTCTGGGACGGGGTGGACCCAAGGGGATGGAGTGTGGTGACTGACAGGACACCAGCCAATGGGAATTCAGAGCGGCAACAGGGTGGGAACACCGGGAAAGGCGGGGCCTGGGGATCCTGTCATTCCATGGCTAGCTCATTCCCACGTAGGCTGGTGGTTCGCCTTGGTGCGATTTTATTGATACATATTAATAAATTAATGAATTTATTGATCCATAATAATAAATCATACAATACATCCAAAGGATACTAACAATGGTATTTGTTATATCACATTGTTGTGCATTCATCACTTCAGTCATCAGTAGTGCATTTTCATTATTTCAATACTAATACTACTACTACTAATAATAATAATAAAGAAGAAGAAACTTCTTCACCCCTCAATCTGTTTCCCCTGCTGTACAGAGCTGCTATTTCTGGCTATTCTAGCATAATTATTCATTTATTAAATAGTTTTATTCAGATATATTCACATACCATACGATCTATCTGAAGTGTATAATCAATGGCTTTTAGTATAATTGCAATGTTGTGCATTCATCATAAGAAAAACTGAGAATTATTCATTATTCCAAAAACAAAAACTCCACACCCCTTATCATGCCTTCCCTAGCCGAACATAACCACTAATCAAAGTTCATCTTTACAAATTGATTTATATTTAACATTTTATATAAATGGAATCATACAAAATCTTTTTTATTTTTATTTTGTATGTTTAATGATTGAAATATAAACAATCAAAAAATAAGAAACCACACTTTCAACTATCTGAGTCTGCTCGAGTGTGTAGTCATATATTGAAGGGATATGATAGAAGGTTTGTGATATTATTGGGTTGGGTGGTGCAGGGTTGACAGGTGGGTAGATTGGGAAGGGTGGGCTGGAATGTCCACTGTACTGGGGGAAGGATTGGGAGGAGGACCAGGTGAACACTGGGGATTGGTGGGTATGTGGTTGAAAGTACAAAGTTGGGAATGCTTTTACAGCAATATGACAATGAAAGGTTACAATGTTGGATGGGGGCACATTCGAGACAGAGCACACCTTGAATAGGCTTCTAGGGAGTGTGTGAGTGAATATTCTGTCATTTATGTTCTATCAGTGGGTGGAGACCCAACTAATGAGCGGGAAGGAGTTGGACTCCCATCCCAAGGAGGATGGATTTGTTCACAAATAGACAGGCGGGAATCTCTCAAGATCATGGGCAGTTCCTAATAGGGGAGGACAAACCAATGCGTCAAGACCTCCGTCTTGTTGCATGTAACTATGAATGTTGGCATCCAAGGAGTGAAACTATGGGTTCACCATGAGCCCTGATTGGAGGAGTAGGGAGGAATAGAATAGATCAAGCAGGGGGCATTTAGTGGGCAGTGAAAGTGTTCTACAAGATCTTACAATGATGGACACAGGACATGGTAAATATCATCAAAATTTATAAAAGTGTACAGTCTAAAATTTAAACCATAATGTAAACCATTGACCCATTTTAAGTAGCTATGTTTCACTATTAAGATCAGTTATAACAAAGGAACCATCCACATATAAAAAGGAATTCATATGGGGGGGAGGAAAGGGGGTATATGAGTCTCCTGTATTCTGTGTGTGACCTTGCTGTGACCTAAAACTTCTTTGAAAACAAAATGAAATAAATGAGACACTGGGGAATGAGTAGGGGAAGACACCACGGTACAGAAAGGACACCAGATAATGCGGTGATGAAACACAAAATGTCAAAAAAAGTTTTAAAATATTTTTCATTTTTTAATACCACAATCTTTTAATTTTATTTTATTTTTAGTTTTTTTTAAATTTTTATGTATTTTATTTCTTATATTTAAACATCATTATTGTTTCATTTTCCTATTAATTGTATTTGGCTATTGTAATTGCTTCATTTTGGAGGAAATTTTGGATCACAGAAAGGTTACAACTGGGGTGGGGGAGGATCATTGATGTGGGGTGTCAGTGATGGGGGATGCATGGGAGGGAATTCACCTGAGCATATATATAAGATATTTAAAAGTGTTCAGATGTTCACAGGGCATTGTCACAGTGGGTGGAAACTCACACAATAACCAAGAGAATACTGAATTCTCATCTTGGAGAGCTCTGCAGATTCTCTAAGTGGGCAGCAACAGTTTCCCAAGTGCAGAGGCAGTGACTGGCGAAGGAGGATGATCCAATGATGGGCCCTTGATATTGATGACTAGGCTCATGAGCCTTTGCTCTTGATATTGAAACTTAGCCTATTGGTATGGGGTGCCTAAGGGTTGCCTCCTGAGAGCCTCCTTGTTGCTCAAATGTGGCCTCTCTCTAAGCCAAACTCAGTATATGAATGCATTACCTTCTCCCCAGTGTGGGACATGACTCCCAGGGCTGAGCCTCCCTGGCACCGAGGGATTGCTACCAAATACCAACTAGCAATGCAACTGGAAAAAAACCTCAAATAAAAAGGGGAAAAGGTAAAGACAAATGAGATTATATGGCTAAAAGACTTCAAAGTGAGTCAGGAGTTCATCCTAGAGTTAACACTTACACAAATCTCAGCAAGATCTCCTAGACTTCCAAAGTTGATACTACCCCAAATAGTGGGGCTTCTGAGGGCTCTGGAAACACCCACATCCTATGGTCATGGCAGAAAGCTCCGGAGTTTGGTGCCTTGACAGTGAGCACTACCTTGGAGTTTGTGCTCCTAAGAGTGACAGAGTTGGACTCAATGATCTCCCCTGCACATGACTCATCTGTCCTTTCTATTCAAACCTAAACTTGGTGTTGGAGTTTGTAGGTATGTATCCAGAGACTCAAGTCTTTGGGCTGTCCATGTGCCAGCTGGGCCTGGAACCTTGGAAGAGTTGCAACACCTACTCTACACCTCATTGGACTCACCCAGGATAACTGGCAGGGAGATGACAATGGACAAGAGCCATTCCAGGGAACGGAGAGAGTCTGCAGCTTCAGGCAGGATAGCCCCATCCATCTTGCCCCATGGGATATAAGCCCCCTCTCAATTGGAGATGGACTGGATGTCACCATCCCAGAATCCTTGGGATTGGGGGACGAGCTATGGACTAGAGTGGACTTACTGGTATTCTACCATAGACATATTGTGATTCTAGCAATGGAAGAAATTACCACACTTATGTCTAGCCAGTGGCCACTGGAAGCTCTGGGGGCAGGTGGATAGAAAAATAGTTGTAATATGGGGGCTTTTTTGGGATGTGGGAATCGTCCTGAGTGATGTTGCAATTACAGATATAGGCCATTTTATATCATCACATATCATGAAGATGTGTGGGACAGAGTGTAGACTACAATGTGAACTATGGTCCATGCTTAATGGGAAAGCCCCAGGATGTGCTTATCAATTGCAATGAATATGCCACACTAATGAAGGATGTTTACATGGGAGGGTGTGGAAGGTGTGGGGAGTGGGGTATATGGGAACCCCTTTATCTTTTGTGTAACATTTATGTAATCTAAATATCATTTAAATAAATTATTTAATTACTTTTAAAAAAGGTAACTTCTAAAAACAACACAGAAAATAAATATTTTAAAACAGCAAAAGAAAAGAAAACAGTTGAATAAAAACATCCATTTCTCAAATGTACTGGACATGTATAAACGTTTTTTGAATCATACAATATGTTATAGAATATATTTAGTTCATCATAATGCAATCATACAGTATTTGTCATTTTGTATCTGGTTTTCTTCATCAACATAATGTCCTCCAGGTTCATCCATGTTGGCAAATGTTTTATGACTTCATTTCTTCTTACAACTGCATAATATTCCATCATACTTTTGGCAATCATGAACAACGCTGCTATGATCATAGGAGTGCAGATGTCTGTTTGTGACACGGCTCTCAGCTCTTCTGGGTATATACCTAGTAGTGGTGGTGTAGAGTCACGTGGCTAGTCTATATTCAACTTCTCTAGGAACTGCCAAACAGTCCTCCACAGCGGCTGTACCATTCTGCATTCAGAATGAGTGAATGAGTGTTCCTATCTCTCCACATCCTCTCCAACACTTGTAGTTCTCTGTCTTTTTAATTGTGGCCATTTTGATAGGTGTGAAATGATATTGCATTGCAGTTTTTTTTTGCATTGTTTCTTTTTTTATTTGTTGTTCTCTTTGTTTTTCTGTTTTATTATTTCATTATAGTTTTGATTTGCATTTCCCTAATCAAATCAATGCCTACCCAATGCCTGCCCACAGCCCAATGCCTGCTCCACGGCCCCCAGAATTGGCTGCTGAAGGGGTAGAGGCTACGCCTTGGCTCCTGCCTACCCCCTGTGAATCTTGGCTGCAGGGTCATTACCAAGCATACAGGACAGACATCTGAAGGCACTGGGCAGACCATAGGCACCATAGGACTGGGGTCCAGAGAGAGGGTGGCCTTCACCTCTGGTCTCTGGAAGGTGCTGTGCTTAGAGGTCAGAGCAGGGGCCAGCACACGCTGAGGCTCAGGAGTGGGTGGTCACTGTAGTGGGTGCCTGGCACAGAGGCAGTACCAAGGACTTGTCCCATGGCCTACAGCTGCCCCACCCCAAGAGCACTTCCTGGTGGGCAGGGCTCAGAATTGGAGGACAGGGTTCAGCAGGCAGCATCTGATAGAAGGGACAGCTCTAGAGCCCCAGCTGCAGTATCAGCCCAGAACATAGAGCCAGGATTGGGTCCTGGAATCAGACCACAGATGTCCTCTTCCCACAAGGATGGCAGCCCGCAGTTGTCCCCAGAGATGTGGAACCACAAGAAACAGTTAAGAGAGAAGACTAGGGATGCCCACGATGAACTGCATCTTAGCTGTGGCAGCTCCAGCACCACCTGGTGGGAAATTCAGAGCCTATGAAGGCCCCTGTAGATCCTGTGCAGGTCCATGAAGGCCCATGGAGCCGGTGGAGACTGTGGAGGCCATGAAGATCCCATGCAGGCTGTAGATCCTGTGCAGCATTGAAGCTTGTGGAGACTGAGGAGGCCATGGAGGCCATGGAGACCCTGTGCAGGCCCAAAGGCTGGCGTTGCCTCTCAGGACTGGGTGTCACTGTCCGACTGGCCTCACAGAACACTGGCCAGGCTGGTGTTGGGTCCCTTCTGACCTTGAAACTGCACAGGGGTTGGGTGCTCCAACCACTGCAGGGATAGACACAGCTGAAGCTTCATCTGGCCATTCCTGCCAGGCCCCCTCCAAACTCACACCAGCAGCCTGGGGCCCCTGATGCCATAGACCCCCTCAGGTGGGGATGTGTGAGACCTGGCTAAAGCCCCCAGGGCCCAGCAAGGCCTGGTACGGGGCTCGCTGCATAGGGGTGCACACCTCATGTCCCTCCCTATGTTCCTACCATGATGAAGTGGTGCTCAGGGAGGCTGCAGGACTTGATGTGGTCACCCATCCTCTGGGTGGCCCCATGGGCATCCATGGTGTTGCAGCATGTCTTGATCAGGTCTGGGGGGGACACGTGCATGGGGCTGGGCCACCTTGTGCCCTGACCCCAGCGACCGGCCTCAGAGGGACTGTGGGTGAGCAGAGAGGGTCTCAAGGAAGACCCAGGGGCCTGGCTCTGGGGAGGAGCAGGATGTTGGGCAGCCTGGGGCCCACAGAGCTTGCTTGAGCCCCATGGGGGCCAGCCCAGGCCTCTCCCAAAGCTCTGCCATGGGCAAAGGGCAACCACCTCCCTGAGGGTCCTGTTTCCTCAGCTGCAGCATGAGGTAGTGGTAAGACTGCCCTGACCTGCCCCACTGTGTGCTCAGTCCTGCCCACTTGGAGCCAGCGCCCCTCCGGGCTCCTGAGTCACCCAGATTCTGCAGCATCTCCCAGGGCTGTCCCCATCTCTTAGCAGTGCCAATGACCATAGCTGTACCAACATGTCCGGGATCTTGCTGGCCAGCTGCATGGCCAGGACTACCATGTTATTGCTTTCCTGTGGACACAAGGCATTGGCTCAGGGCCTGGGATGCCCCCTCGCCAGGGCCTGCCCCATGGGCCCCCAAGGTCCCCACCCTTTGGCTGCCCAGCATGTAAAAGACGTGGCCAAGGGAGCAGACCATCAGCTGATTCCAGTCCTCCATGTTGGACATCTTCATGGTTTCTCACAAAAATCACCTATGAGAGAATGTTGGACACATATTGTGGGGCAGAAGGGTAGGAGGGGGCAGGAGAAGGCAGGGACTCTGGGGTGGATGAGGACCTTGGGGCCACCAACCTGCCATTTGTCTTCCTTGTAGTGGACCAGGAAGAAGAGGACTGGGACATATAAGGCAGCCACCTGCAGGCAGTGCCACCTAGGGAGGGTGGAGTTTCAGAGGGGTGAGGAGTGTGGCAGAGGCCCTGCCGGAGTGACCATCACCCAGACCCCCCCAGGAGACCCCAGCAGCACACCCAAGGCACCTGGAGGTGCTCACCCAATGAGAAAGCTGTGGTTGGGGTTGAACCTCTCCAGCAGGCTATAGAGCTGCCAGCAGAGGGGCCATCAGAGCCCCCGAGGGGCTGCCCAGGCCCGCTGATCTGAGGAGTCCCCACAAGAGAACATCCCCCCACCATGCAGTCTGCTCCCCTCACAGCCCCCAGGAGCTGCTGCATTAGTGACAACCCGGGACTTGTGGGGATGAAATACCCCCACACAGAAGCCCTGGGGCTAAGGTGTCCAGCCTGACCCTCCCTGTCCTGTGCAGGGTGATGACGGCCAGGCACCCCTACCTGTCAGTTGTTGACCAAGGGCCTCACAGCCAAGGAGCACAAGGTGAGGGTTAGGGTTAGGGATTAAGGTTAGGTTAAGGGTTAGGGTTAAGGTTAAGGGTTAGGGTTAGGAGAATGTTGGGTTGCATGGCAAGTGGAGGGCAATGAGGGGGAATGAAGGACAGGCCTCAGGGCCTGGGTATCTGATGGGGGCTTATCTGGGGTCTACAGGGAGCCCCAGTAGGGTGTGGACATTTCAGGAATCCCTAGATGCCAGATGGAGTGGAGGTGGGGCTGAGGGTGACCTGCCAGCCTGTTTCCTGAGCATAAGAGCCACAGGAAATGGGCTTCCCCTCCACCACCCCAAGCCCCCGAGCCCACCCCAGCTCCAGCTATGACCCCTCTGGTGGCAGATGCCAGGAGCCACAGGGTTTAGCTCTTCCATTCACAGGGGTCCACATGAGAGCCCAAGCCCCAAACTGCCCCCTCCACACCCCACAGAGACCCTTGACCCTGCCTGTGCTGCAGGCACACAGCCCAAGCATCCTCACAGGGAACTGCTGCCTCCCAGGGCCTGGGAGCTAAGGGTGGCCCCAGTGAGGAGAGCTGAGAGCCTGGCGCTGGGACTCAAGTAAGCCTCGAGCATCTTCCCCAGGTAGAAGAGTCCCAGACTCTGGAGGGGATTCAGGCCCAGCTTCAGCCCCACTCATGGCCATGATGGGCAAGGTCCCCAGCATGGGCCCACAGTTGGCCGAGGTCTTCAGGTGCAGAGAGCCACCCCACGAGAAGCGCAGGGTCCCAGATGTGAAGAGAGCCACCTACTAGGTGCCTGCTTCCTTCCCAGGTGTACATGCATGCCAGGTGGGTCACAATGAAGGCCCACAGCTCCTGGTGGCTGGTGAGCAGCAAGGGGGCCATTACTGGGTGCAGTGCATGCAGCCGGGAGTCTCTGCATGTTGACAGCTGAAGTGTGGGTGACCTCTTCCTTATAAAACCACCTTCTGCATTGGGGAAGTCTGAGAAAAAGAGAAAAGCCCACCACCCCTGACCACGCTGCCAGAATATGCTGGCCATGGGCATTGGGTTCCATTTCTGCTCATCTCTTGGGACTACACCCAGCAGCTCCCCCACCCCCACAGCCAGCAGCCCTGTGGTGGCAGCACCTGGTGGCCACCACAGAGCCACCCATGGTCCTGGACAGGTGGCCACCAGCTCAGGGAGGCTGGGGCTGTGCTCTTGGGCCAGTGCACAGGTGAAACCACAGAGGCAAGAAGTGAGCGCCCCCTCCCAGGCCAGGCTCTGTCCAGATGTCTCTACTTGGGCCTCCCCAGGACCACCATGAGCTGTTGCCAGCCTCCTCGGGCCTGGGCCAAGCATAGCCCCTTCCCTCCCAAGGGCCCCTGGGTGAGTTTGGAAGCTCTGCCCACCCCCGGCATGCTGAGAACTGCCATGACCCTCATTGCTGTGCAGCCAGTGCCAGCCTGTGTCCTTGTCCTGGGCAGAAGGCCCCGGATGGACAACACGGCAGCTGTAACCAGCACTGGCTGCAGGCTCTGGAGCAGCCTCCAGGCCTGGGCCTGTGTGGAGGACCTGATGCTGCACCTGCTGGGTCAGGGTGCTCCTGACTCTGACCTGGAAGCTGTGGGTCAGGGGGCACCTACCCACAGCACCATGGTGAACTGGGCCTCTGTGTTGTCCATGCAGTTGACATAGATGTAGTACAGGCCTTGGAAGGAAGAGCCATTGTTAAGGTGTCATCTGGCAGCAGCTCACCCCAGGCCTCATGGCCATGCCCAGCCAGCCCACCTCATGGCTCCTGGGTCATGACAGGTCCCACATGGAATGTTCTAGACAAAACTCAGGAGTGGAAGCCAGAGGTCACTGCACACTCACCAGCAGCGTGTGGAGCTGAGCCACGTGGTTGGAGAAGAGCTGTGGTGATTGATGGCACAGCTGGCAGACCTGTGAGATCTGGGGGTGCAGGGTCATGGGGTCACTTGGCCACAGCCGGGACCAAGGAGCCAACCCCTGGCCAGGGGTGCCCCCAATCCCACACTGGGGTCCAAAGCCCCAGGTCCCAGGCCCCAGCAGGAAGGGTCATGAGCAGGACCTTGGCTTCAGGGAGCTTGGACTCTGCAGGCAACACACACAGGCCTGAGTGTGCCTGTTCTGTGGAGAGGTCTGTGGATTCCTGCACAGGACTCTGCAGAGCAACAGCCAAATGGCATGGGCAGGGTTCAGAGCTCTTCAAAGTGAGCTGCTGCCCCCAAAACCCTCCGAAACAACTACATGAGTTCTCTCATTCCTCCTATATCCCCCACCATTCACCCACCTCCTGCAGTGCAGTGGCCTTGTGCCCAGTTACCAGTGGCACTTGATGATGCTCCAGCAGGATGACTTGGGAGGATGATATGATGGGGCTGCAGTTGAGCACTGGGGAGAGGCAGGGGGCTCAGGTCCCAGCCCCACCACAATAGAACAGCAGCTCCAACCCAGGTGAGCACAGCTCCCACTGGGCTCTGACCCTGAAGCTGCCCTGATTGAGGGCTCCAGAGGCAGGAGGTTCAAGGGCCACACACCTGTCTCTGACACACACCCCACCCAGGCCACGAGCTCGGTGTCCTGCACATGCAGGCCCTAGAAAGATGGGGGTGGCCCAGGCCCTATGGCTGGGAGTGAGGAGCATCAGTTGGTTTGTGACTTCCTTCCTCCAAGCTGCCTCAGCCCCACCAGTTCCTCCCCTAATGGTGCCTATGAGGGCTCTTTCATGAACTGGGTATTGACTGACCCACCAAACCATGAAGTGGGACATGAACAGCAGCACCCCATGCTAAAGTGGAAGTGGTATATATGAGATAGGGCTTGAGCAGGTCCCGAAGGCACAAGCAATTTACATGAGGAAGTGGCCCAAATGCCCAGGTTCCCACTCCTACCAGGTTACCTTCTCTTTCCCAGCCCACAGCTAGGGCCTCTTTGGGAGTTCTTACAATCAGCTGACTGAGGAAAAGCAAACTCAGGCCTGGTTTACAGATGGCTCTGCACAATATTCAGACACCACCTGAAAGTGGACAGCAGCACTGCAGCCCCTTTCTCAGACATCCCTGGTGAGGGACAATCCTCCCAGCAGGCAGAACTTGATTGGAAGATTTGTGACAATGGGGACCGAGGAAGAGTTATGTGTGGATAGACCTTTCTGAGTGAGCAAAAAAGGTTTAAATATTCGTGTCACACATTTATGCTCACCAGAGGGTGAATTCAGCTGAGGAAAATTTTAATAACCAAGTGGATAAGATGACTTGTTCTGTGGATACCAGTCAGCCTGTTTCTTTTTGTTTGTTTTTTTGTTTGTTTGTTGTTTTTGTGCTTGTTTTTTTTTTTGTTGT
>JAQZBX010044074.1:0-21469 GCA_029593785.1 Cabassous unicinctus
TCTTCCAGTTGATTCAGGAATTCCACCACTGTTGATGCTACAGACCAGAAAAGGCACTCCTGTTGAAGAATGTAAGGGTATAAATTAGGCTATACCCAAATTTTTCAATCATTTTTTACCTCTTACTTTCTGCAGTATCTAGTGTCCCAACTCTTATTAATCATCAATGTTACATTTCAACAGAATAAATCTTCTATTGGTTAGGTAAATTAATTACTTGTAAAAAATTTGAATGTAAACTATCCTCAACAGTTTCAGTTATCAAAATGTTGATATTATAAAAATTGAAAGGTAGTTTTACTAAACTTTCAACTTAAACCACTTCTCTAGAAAAAATAATGTAACACAGTTTCTTAAGAACATGGCTTTTAAAACAAAATAAATTAAAATCCCTAAAAATATCCTCTATAATATAATACAATTACACTTTAATAAACCTCTCTGACAGTAGGCAAGATACTTCCCTGTTCACTAGTTTCTTTATGTATTTATACTAAAATGATTGCTGTGATAATTTTAAAAGATTTAGAGATAAAAGCCCATATCCAGGTTCCACAACATAATAGGAAGTTGTTCCTTTGCACCCTAACACAATTTACATGGTATACACTTCAAAATTCCCTAATTCAAATATATCTAAAATAATTATTAATATTTACCAACATTTCATGTAATATATAAAATCCCATTAACCAAGATTATGATTCCATTTGCTTATTTGTAATGTATAACATGTGTCTTGTTATTTGGCAAAATGAACAAAAAAAACATTGTTCAGGCTGTCATACTGAAACCAAATAGACTTAAATATATCCATGTTGATTCCTGTGCTTTGCTAACTTAATTTCACCAATTACGACTTCCTCTAATGAAAATACATGTAAGATATTGTTTATATTTCAATATATCCCATAAATTTTCAATGAGTATCCTTTGCCAGTTTTTTTTTCAAGAACTCACCTCTTGAGTCCTGTCATTTATCCTGAAAAGCAGGTCTTCTTTCTCTGAGCGTAATTTAGATAACATCTGTGACCATAAAACACATGACAATGTTTGGCTGATCAGTGGATCTAGAAATAGTTCCAAATGCCTATACTTTCCATATCTCCACTAAAACTTCCCACCATCTCAGTCTTTCAGATAAGTGTGAGGTAAAGAAATATCCAGAGTGAATGCCTAGAATATAAAGATATTAAATAAAACACCAATATTTATCGTGTAAAGATAGCTGGGAATATGTGTTAAAGGAAAACAAAGAAGATATGTTTGCATGGAAATGTAAAACTGGCCTAATTAGTGTAAATTAACCTCGCCAAGTTCATTATTTGGTGACACAAGCAAATTTAAAAACACTGAGTTTAGTTATTAAATTTGCCCCTTCTCAGTCAATTTTGAAGAAGCAACCAAAAATTACTTTACTTGCAAATTTAGGATAACATTCATGGTCCTGACCATTAAGATTTTACCCAACAAGGAAAATGCTGGAATTTAACTTTCTGGAAATGCCAATGCTAGTGCTTTCTTGCAAGTAAGAGTAGAACTCTTTTGCCATTCAGTCATTCAAACAGCATATCCCTACGATTGCTTCTTCTCTAATTGAAAGCATGATACTCTATCTCTCTAACATCATCCCAGGAAATTGACACCTTCCACAAATTTCTACAAGCAGTGAGAGGTATACATGCCAGAGAATATATAACAATAAAAAATCCAGAGTACTAGATAAAAATTGAAGACAAAATGCAACCTGTGTAGAAATTTGAGTTGTCAGATATCTCTTGGGTCATTCTATAGATTAGTTTATTAGAATATTTGGAAAAATTCAAATGGAGTAAACTCTCCAAGACAATTTTCTCCCCTACAACAATTCCTAGAGATAAAAGACTTAAGTCTTGCCAAGAAAATTAGCAGAGAACAAAATATTATTAAAAAACAGCAACACCACCACCTGTAATGTGAAAAGCAAATCTTAAAATAAAGTGGATAATTATTTGTAATCATCATATAAAGAAATCTTTAGGTAATGAAAATAATGTTTTATCCAAATGAAGTGAGAACCAACCCGAGGTTGCCTTATCCAACCACATCACAGTATGACAACCTTATACTTGCTGTTAGAGGCATAGAGACATAGCAAAGGGCCTGGAAATAATAATGAAATTGACATGCTGTTTCAGTTTCGTAGGTCTCTCAAAGCAATGCCATGAAATAGGCTTAGTTGAAACAACGTGAATTTATTTGCTTATAATTAGAGACTGGGAAAATAGTTCAAATAAAGTCATCATCAAAATTTTGCTTTCTTCCTGAAGACCAGCTACTGTACATCCTTGGCTCCTCAGCCTCATGGCAAGGCACATAGCAGTGTTTGCTGATCTCTCCCTTCTCTTCCAGGCTTTGTTGCTTTCTGCTTCTTGCTTCCTGGCTTTATCTCTCTCTCTCTCTCTCTCTCTCTCTCTCTCTCTCTCTCTCTCTCTCTCTCTCTCTCTCTCTCTCTCTCTATCTATCTCTCTCTCTCTCCCGCCCCCAGCTCTATGTCTATCTCTATCTCTATCATCTCTATTGCTACCTGTATCTCTATCTCATCTATCTCTCTGTATTCAATCCATTTATAAAGGACTCCAGTAAGAGGATAAAGACCCGTTGTGAATGAGGTGTTTCACACCTAAACTGGAGTAGCCTCATAAACAGGTCCTACTTACAATAGGTTTTCATCCCCAGGTATGGATTAAATTTAAATACATGCGCTGATTATTGAAAAGACAGGTAATAGTAGCCCAGTAGTTCTGAGTTGAGGTGCATGTTGTTCATCAAAGCCTTCATCTGGATGAGCTGGGGCCATAAAGATCTTCTGTTTTGAAACACATTTGACAATTGTTTTCATGGGTAGCCACAACATGATGATTTATATTTTAATCTGAGGATGTGTCTTAACTTAATCAATTTATTCTCAGTTGGATAAAAACTCAACTAGGTTAGAACTTCAAACTGGTTCTTCAACTTTGTACATTTCCTCACTAAATACATATATGAAGTTGAATACACCTCAGTGCTCACCTAACCTGGGAATTCAAATCACTTGTCTTCTTTGTGGTCACATATCAAACAGTCCAACTCTTATTTCAGGCTTTCAATTACTTCCATACTCTTTTACCTGATTCACTTGTATATGTTTCTTGTGCTGAGACAGTATTTTTATTACTAGATAAGCTAGAAAGATGATAGATAGATAGATAGATAGATAGATAGATAGATAGATAGATGATAGATAGATAGATAGATAGATAGATAGATAGATAGATAGATAGATATACATAGATAGATCACAAAATTAAGGAAAGTATATGTAGAAGTCATTTTCACCATTCCTGCAACTGGCTACAAGACCAAAGCTGGTATTTTTTAGTTATTTTCTCTACTGTTTTTCCAAGGTCTCTTTCCCTTAATTTCAGTCCAGTGTCAAGTAAGTAAGTGTTTCTACAATAAGGGAATTGCTACTTTTCTAACAGGGGACTTTCTGTACATCAAATATCTAATGACTTTCATTGTTATTTCATAACATGGATTAACATAAGCCGATTCGACAATTTTAATCTACACATATATTGATTTTAATGTGGGATCTTCTGGGTCATTAGGGCAATAGATAAAAGAGACACACAAATGTCCATCTGAACTAGCTTAAGATCTTTATCATGTGAAGGGCCCCACTAAAAGATGGCAGTCTTTACCTTATCTAATAAAGGAATTAAACCCAGCAGACCTAAATGTAATATGCATTAATCATAAAATTTATGAAGTATATCTAAACACTGTACCTTTTGTATTGGTAAGTGGTAAAATATGTCAAAAATTTTCCTTGATTTGAAGAACTTTGCCAAAACGTCTCTGACTTCAAAATCTTCAGAAATTTTAATGAAGAGTTAATTCATTTTCATGAAATTTCTTTCAAATAATGCATTTGATAGTTCATTTTCATGCAATTCTGATTTCACCAACATGATGTTACCAGTGTGTGGACCCAACCATCATCATTTGGGAAAGTTGATGTGGTCAAGGTTTCTGTGGACTAAATTATGACTCAGCTATAGAAAACAAATATAAACATAGAGCATATGTCTCCATCTTTCTTTCAGGTCAATGCAAAGAATTCCTGATGCTTTCTGCTTATCTGAATAAGGTATAAGTATTTATTTGATCAGATAATGCCTTTAACAGCCACAAAACTGAAATTATATGCTCCAATACGAATACACTGAAAATTGCATCTCATGTATATATTGTTTCAAAATGTACAAAAATGCATAGAAATTTTCACTCACAAACATCTATTGCTAAACTAGAAAAATAAATATAAATATTATATTTATCTCCTGGAAAGCCAAGATTGGCTTGTTTTGCACCAAATCTCCCAATAATAACAATAAGAAGACTAGAAAAGAAAAAATATAAAATGTGTGTGCTTAAAAGCATTAGAGAAATAACAAGTAATCAAAGATCTCTGCCGTTGATATTTTGTGGAGAAGGGAAGCCAGAGAGATAAGACCTGCATTTGTGGTCTCTTTCCTTTGAAGCCATGTGCCAATTCCACATACCACAAATGAATGCCTGAAAATCTAAATGGAACTTTCTATGAGCCCTTTACTCTGGAGAACAACAAATAGAATTCCTTTTCTATCAATGATAAGAAGCCTTTTTAAAAACCCAGGTTTTGTTTTATGACCATGTAAGGCTTTACTTGAAGTAAGGGTAAATAGAAAATAAGTTGTGCTCAAGGGATTTCTAACATAGCTTGAATAATCTAATTCCTTGATTGAATTAAATTATCTGGAATATTTATTTCCTTAAAGCTAACTGCCAGTGAGAAACAAAATTAAAATCATAAAGAGGATGTAAAATGTAGAATCTGGCAAGTAAACTAATCTAACAAAGCATAGGAGGAGATAAATTTTGATTAAAAAGCAAGAGCAAGAGAATCATATGCATAGATGATACAAATAATGAAAAAAACACTATTTAAAACTAATATATCATTTTCTAATAATTAAAACACAAAATGGCCAACAACTTTACTGAAAGAAATTTGAAAATGAAAATATATAATGGCTGCAATTAAAAAGTAAATTATTGAAATTTATAGCACATGGACACAGTTGAAGAGAAATTTGGTAAATTGGAATAAATTTTAAAAGATAATATGCAGACCTAAGTAGAGAAAAATGAAATGATGGACAATATAGAATGTATCATAAAATGACATAAAGGCCACAGTGCATAGCTCTAATATGTAGTTAGTTTACTTAGAATTCCATAAAGAGAAGATAAAGATAGGCAAAATATTTGAAGAGATAATGGAAGAAATATTTTTTCAAATGTTGAATGAAATCAAGCTGTAATTTCATGGGCTGTTTTAAATCTTGTGAAGCATAAAATTAAAAAAGGATAAATTTTCAGAAAGGATAAATTAAAAAGATATTGCATAATAACTACAAAAAGTACAAATATCAGATTTTAAGGACATACTGCATAAAAAGAAATAACAATAAAACTAGATAAGCAATGAAAACAGAAGATAAAAGAATGATATATTCACTATAAAATGAATGTAAATTCCAGTTTGTTTATATATCAGAGAAACATCCTTCAGAATTGAAGGCAAAGTGTAAAGGTTTTTCTTCTGATTAAAAAAAAATAAAAATTGAGAGAATTTTTGACCAACAGACTTATACTATAGGTGATCTTCAGGAAGAAGAAAATTTAATTCAGTTGGACACAAGGAAATATGGTAAAGAATCAAGAATAATGGGAACAGAAAACATTTGCATAAACCTAATTGAATATTATTTATATACAATAATAATAAATACAAAACTAATAAGAGATGCTAGATTTAAATATGTATATATCATAAATTTTATTTTTAATATAAATGAGTTTATTAATCCTATTTTAAAAGAAACTCAGTGGTATGAGCTTTACAAGAGAAACATCTTAAATAACAGTATGAAAAGTTTGAATAAAATAGTGGAAAATACAAAGCATAAATTCAAACCAAAAGAAGGATATTATCACTCTATAATAATACAATATACAAAAGTAAACATCAAGGCAAGAAGTATTTCTGGAGATAAAATGTTTATAATAGTAAAATAAAAAATCAATGTGACAGAAATATGTAACCATTGTGAATTGAATACATCTAAAAACATAGCCTCAAAATATTTTATTAAATCATTGACCCAACATGGGAAAAAAATCAACATAATAATGGGAGATTTTAGCACAACTCTTGGTAACTGCAAGAACATGCACATAAAATATTCATAATGGTACAGAAAATTTAAAGAAAATAATTTGCAAACTTCACTTATTGAAATAAGAGAACAATTCACCCAACAACTACATTTTTTTCAAATGCATAAAGAACATTTTCCAAAACTGATCATGTTCTAGGCCTTAGAGCAATTCTCAACAAATATCAAAGAATTACAATCATAAAGCATGTCTCAGAATAACAGGATTATTACTTAGAAATTTTTTAAAAAAATGAAAATTCCCAAGTGTTTGAAAATTTAAAATACATTTTAAAATTAATCATATTAAAATAATAGAAATCAGAAAATATTTTGAGCTTAATGATAATTAAAGTACAATGTATCAAAGCTTGTGCAATCAGCCAAAAGCTTGTGAAAGTCAGCAAAATCCTTACTTGGATATATTAGGAAATAATAAAGTTTGAAAAATTTATGTACTAAATATTTATTCAAGGAGTTATTAAAATAACAGAAATATTAAATCAAAGTAAGCAGTGGGATAGAGGTAGTAAACTTAAGCAGAAGCCTGGTTTACAAATTAATCTGCATGATATGTATGATGGTTAATTTCATGTTTCAACTTGGCTGGCTTTTGATGTCCAGTTGTTTGATCAACAAGCACTGGCCTGATTATTACCAGTAGGGTATTTTGTATATTTAAATCATTAGTCACGTGATTGAATCTAAGCTGATTACCTCTCCAATCAGTAAAGAAGATTGCATTTAATAATGAGAGAAGACTCATCCAATTAGTAGAAGAACTTAAAGGTATAACTGATGATTTCAGCAGTCAGAAAGAGTTTCTGTCTCTAATTCAATCAGCCAGCTTCTGCTGGGGCATACATTGAAAACTTCATCGAAGTCCCAACTTGCAGCCTGCTCTACAGAATTCAGATTTCTCAAGCCTTATGGTCATCTGAACCAAATTCTATAATAAATATATCCTGTTGGTTCTGTTTCCCTGGAGAACTCTGGCTAATACAGTATGCCATCCACAGCCAAAAGTAGACATTTGCTGAACTAGTGTTTCACGCAAAGTTGGCAGACAATGATTGAGATGAAGAAAAATCTTCCCAGTGGGCAGTATTTTGAGCGGTATATCAGCTTTCCCACTTCACATACAATTAGAATGCGTTATGGATCACCACTGACTCACGGAGCATGTTAAATAAGCTTGATAAGCCATTAAAATTCTTGGACAGAAAAAAGGGAAAAAAATATGGCAAAGCAGTCTGAAGGAGTGGTATGTGGCTGGCTTTCTCAAATTGAACACCAAATACAACAGCGATTGTTTTCCATGTAAGCAAAAATAGAATTCACAGCATAGCAGTCTCTCAAAAATCTCATCAGAAAGATTTGTCTTGTGGCTATCGGTCAGCTTTATTCACCAACCACATCTGTGGAACTATTTACCAAATTGCCACAATAGCAGAGATAAACACAATACATGGGCACAATGAACACTGTAATCTACCTACCATCAAGCCTAATTGCCTACTGTCACTTCTTTATTTTTAATTTAAAAAAAAAAAATTAAAAGATACTTAGATTACATAAAAGTTACACAAAAAATATAGGGATGCCCATATGCCCCACCTCCCACACCTCCCACAACCTCCCACATAAACAATCTTCATTAGTATGGAGCATTAATTGCAATTGGGAAACACATCCTGGGGTTTTGCAATTAAGCATGGACCATAGTTCACATTGTAGACCACATTCTCTGCCACACAGTTCTGCACGTTATATGATGATTAAAAATGGCCTATATCTGTCATTGCAATGTCACTCAGGACAATTCCCAAGTCCTGACAGAGCCCCTATATTACAACAGCTTTTCTCTTTCCCTGTCGCCAGAGCCTCCAGTGGCCACTGGCTCCACATAAATGTAATTTCTTCCATTCCTTGACTCACAATATGTCTATAGCAGAATACCAGTAAGTCCACTCTAGTCCATAGCTCTTCCCCCCAACTTGAGGAGTCTGGGATGGTGATGTACACTCCACCTTCAAGTGAGAGGGGGCTTATATCCCATGGATAAGATGGATGGGATTATCCTGCCTGCAGCTGCAGACTCTCTCCATTCCCTGGGATGGCTGTTGTCCATCATCATCTCCCTGCCAGTTGTCCTGGGTGAGTACAATGAGCTGTAGAGTAGGAGCTGCTGCTCCACTGAGGTTCTGAGCCAGCTGGCACATGGAAAGCCCAAAGACTCAAGTGTCTGGACATACACCTATGAACTCCAGCACCAAGTGTAGGTTTAAATAGAAGGACAGATGAGCCATGTGCAGTGAAGACATAGTTGAGGCCAACTATTTTCCTCTCAGGCGCACAAATTCCAAAGCAGGACCTACAGGCAAGGCATCAAATTCCGGGGCTATCTGCCCTGACATAGGACCTGGATGTATCCAGAGTCCTCAGGAGCCCCACTATTTGGGGTGATATCCACTTTGGAATTCTTTGAGATCCTACCGAGATGTGCATAAACATTACCTGTGGGATGACCTCCCAACAAATTTTGAATGCTCTTAGCCATATAAACTCATTTGTCTTTACCTTTTCCACCTTTTATTCTAGGACTTTTTCCAGTCTCATTGCCAGTTGGCACTTGGTAGCAATCCCTCAGTGCCAAGGAGGCACATCCCTGGGAGTCATGTCCCACACTGGGAGGAAAGTAATCCATTAATATGCTGAGTTTGACTTAGCAAGAGGCTACATTTGAGCAACAAGGAGGCTCTCAGGAGGCAACCCTTAGGCACCCCCTAACAATAGGCTAAGTTTCAATTTCAAGAGCAAAGACTCACAAGGCTAGTCATCAATATCAAGGGCCCATCAGTGGATCATCCTCCTTTGCCAATCACTGGCCCTGCACTTGGGGGACTGATGCTACTCCCATAGAGAATGTGGCAGAGCTCTCCAGGATGGAAATTCAGAATTCCTTCATTTATTGAGTGATTCTCCACCCACTGTGACAATGCCCCATGAGCATTTGAGCATTTTTATATACTTTATATTTATGTTCAGGTAACTTCCTCCCATGCATTCCCCATCCCTGAAACCCCACAACAATGATCCTCCCCCACCCCAGTTGTAACCCTTCTGTGATCCAAAGCTTCTTCAAAGATGAAGCCATTACAATAGCTAAATATAATTAATTGGAAAATAAAATAAAAATGATAAGTTTATATGTAAGAGATAAAATATATAAAAATTTAAAAAAAAAAACAAAAATTAAATTAAATTAAAAGATTGGGATATTTAAAAAATGAAAAATATAAAAATAATTTTTTGACCTTTTGCCTTTCATCACTGCAATATGTCATGTCCAGTCTGTACCATGTCACCTTCCCCATTAATTCCCCAGTGTCTCATTATTTTTATTTGTTTTCAAAGAAGTTTTAGGTCACAGCAAAGACACACAGAATACAGGTGACTCTAATATATCCAACATCTACTCCCTTTCCTCTCCCTCATATTAATACCTTTTTATATGTGGATGGTAGAATTGTTATAAATGATATACAAATAGTGAAACATAGCTACTAAACATTGTCAATGCTTTACTCTATGGTTTACATTTTAATCATACACTTTTATAAATTTTGATATTTACCATGTTCTGTGTCCATTTTGCTGTATTTTGTCAAATGATTTTCTGCATCTATAGAGATGATCATGTGATTATTTTCTTTCTATCTGTGTATATGGTGTATTACATTGATTGATTTTCTTATGTTGAACCATCCTTGCATACCCGGGATGAAACCCACTTGGTCATAGTGTATAATTCATTTGATATGTTGTTGGATGCAATTAGCAAGTATTTTGTTGAGGATTTAAGCATCTAAGTTAATCAAAGAAAATGTTCTGTAATTTTCCTTTTTTGTGGCATCTTAGTTTGGCTTTGGTATTAGGGTAATGTTGGCATCATAGAATGAATTAGGCAATGTTCCTTCTACTTCTATTTTTTGAAGGGCTTAAGCAGGATTGGTGTTAGCTCTTTCCAGAATGTTTGGGAGAATTCACCTGTGAATCTGTCTGGTCGTGGGCTCTTCTTAGTTGGGAGGTTTTTGATGACTGAGTCTATCTCTTTACTTATAATTGGACTGTTGTGTTCATCAATTTCTTCTTTCATCAATGTAGGTTGCTTGTGAGTTTCTGGGAATTTGTCCATTTCCTTTACATGATCATTCTTGCTGGCATCTAATTTTTCAATGTATTCTCTGATGGTATTCTTTATTCTGTGGGGTCAATGGTGATATCCCCTTCCTCATTTCTTATTTGTGTACTTCCATCTGCTCTTTCTTTTTCTTTGTTAGTCTGGCTAAGGGTTTGTAAATTTTATTGAACTTTTCAAAGAATCAGTTTTTGGTTTTGTTTATTTTTTCTAGTGCTTTCTTATTCTCTATTTAATTTAGTTCTGCTCTAATCTTTGTTATTTCCTCCTTTCTACTTCCTTTTGTGTTATTTTGTTGTTGTTTTTCCAGTTCCTCCAGGTGTGCAATTAGGTTTTCAATTTTAGCTCTTTCTTCTTTCTTGATAGATGCATTTATAGCTATGACTTTCCCTGTCAGTACAGCTTTGGCTGAATCCCATAGGTTTTGATATGTTGTGTTGTCGTTTTCATTCGTTTCAAGGCAGTTACTGATTTCTTTTGAGATTGCCTCCTTGACCCACTGTTTGTCTAAGAATTTGTTGTTTAACCTCCACATCTTTGTGCCTAATCTGGCTCTCTGGCATTTACTAATTACCAATTTCATTCCATTGTGGTCAGAGAAATTACTTTGTATAGACTCAATCTTTCTGAATTCATTGAGAGTTGTTCTGTGGCTTAGCATGTGTTCTATCTTGGAGTATGATCCATTCGCATTCGAGAAGAATGTATATCCCACTGAATTTGGGAGTAGCGGTCCATATATATCTATTAGGTCCAGATCCTCTGATGTATTATTTAGAGTCTTTGTTTCTTTATTGATTCTCTGTTGAGATGTTCTGTCTAGTAGTGATAATGATTTGTCAAAGGTCCCCACTATAATTGTAGAGGCATTAATGTCTCCACTTAGTCTTTCCCATGTTTGCCTCATGTATTTTGAGGCACCTTGATTAGGTGCATAAATGTTTATGGTTGTTCTATCTTCTTGAAAGATTACTCCTTTTACTAATATATAGTGTCTTACAATAGTTTTGCATTTAAAGTCTATTTTGTCCGATGTTGATATAGCTACTACTCACCATTTTTGGTTGTTGTTTGTTTATAAAATTGTTTTCTAGCCATTCACTTTCAGCCCCCTTGAATTCCTTGGTCTAAGGTGTGTTTCTTGTGGAGAAAATATATATGGGTCATATTTCCTTACCCATTCTGCCAATCTGTGTCTCTTGACTGGTGAGTTTGGTCCATTAACATTCAGTGTTATTACTCTCAAGAAATTTCTTACTTCAGCCATATTTTCTTTGGGTTCATGTATGTCATATGCTGTATATATTTCTCTTTCTGCATTTTGATGTTACACTCTCCTCCAACTCTCTCTCTCCTGTTTTTTCATTTCAACCTGTTCAAATTCCTTTAGTATTTCTTGAAGGGCAGGTTTTATTGGCATACTCTCTTAATTTCTGTTTATCTGTGAATATTTTCAACTCTCCATCATTATTGAATGCCAGGTTTGCTGGATAGAGAATTCATGGCTGGAAGTTTTTTTCTTTGAGTACTTTGACTATGTGATAATACTGTCTTCTTGCCTCTATGGTTTAAGATGAGAAATCAGCACTTAATCTTACTGAGCTTCCCTTGTATGTGATGGTTCTCTTTTCTCTTGCTGCCTTGAGTATTTTCTCTTTGTCTTGAGCATTGGACATTTTGACAAGTATATGTCTTGGAGTAGGCCTGTTAGTATTTATACTGTTTGGGGTGTTCTGTGCTTCCTGGACATGTACATCCATTTCCCTCAATTGGGACACCCCTTCTATTCACTTTCCCTTCTCTTCTCCCTCTGGGATGTCTATAATGTATATTTTTGCATTTGTGTTATCATTTAAATCCCTAATTCCTGTTGGTTTTTTTCTATCTTTTTATCTGTCTGTTCTACTATGTTTGATTTCAGATGTACTGTCTTCCACATCACTAATTCTTTCTTCTGTCTGCTCCCATCTGCTGTTTTCTGATTCCAGTGTCTTTTTAATTTCTTGGTTTGAGCCATTCATCACCATCATATCTGTTATCTTTTTATGTATGTTTGTAATTTCTTCAATATGTTCTCCCATTGTCTTCTTAATATCCTTAATCTCTTCCTTCCACTTCATTAAGTTGGTCAATGATATTTGTTTGGACAGCTTTGATTAGTTGTTTGATGTTCTGCATCTCTTCCTGATTTTTAGTTTGTTCATTGGACTGGTCCCTGTCTTCCTTTTTCTTAGTATGATTTATAATTTTTTGTTGCCCTCTGGTCATCATTTATCTTGATCGGTTTATTCAGTTGATTAGCTTCTCTGCTCTAGAGTGTTGTTTAGCTGCTGTTTTGTGTGTGTGTTAAGTTTTCTCTTTGAAACTTTGTTTTTCTTGTTCTACTTCCTTGCTGTTTTCTATGTTCCCTTGAAGGAAAAACATTAGGGCCAGAGAAATTGAACGATGTAGGAAAAAAAACCGGATTATACTACTAATAATAAAAGTTAGAAGAGGGACCATAGAAGACAATAAAATGAATATTTAAATCACATAAGCAGTGTAGAATAATAGGAATAAAAAAAGTGGAGTGCCTACAAGGAAATGGGAAACTGAATATAGAAAAATATATAGAATGATTTAGAAGGCCAGAATTATGAGGAGAGAGTGAAAGAAAAAGAAAGGACAGAAAGAAAAATGTTAAAAAAAACAAGAAAAGAAAACAGAATAGACAAGATTGAAATTGGAACCAGTAAATATGATGATTTAAAAAAAAATGTGGAATGTATGAACCACAACAGAAAGCAGAAGATAGAAAGATGAAGGAAGGAAAAGAGATATCATCGGGATACAAAATCAGTATACACAGAAAATGGGAAATCAAGGAAGGAGAAGCACAGCAAAGAAGAAACAAGCTAGCAGTACCTAATTTAAAAAAAGGGAGAGGGGAGGAAAAAGGAAAGAAAAACAAGAAACAAACAAAACAAAAAAAACAAACAACAGCAACAACAACAACAAACCAAACACACACATTAGCAAGCAGTCAAATAAAGCTAAGGTAGAACACTTTTCCTTCTTGGGCTCTTGTGGAGCCTCTCAGGCTGCCTGTGTTCATCATTCAATTACCCTGCAGGCTTCTCTCTGAAGCTTTTGAGGTGGGTTTTAGTGAGTAAACCAAGTTAAAAATTTTAAGTAATCTTTTTTTTTTTTTTGAAAAATAAGGGACCCAAAAGAAGCTAGTACAAAAATAAAGTCTATATTTTTCCTGTCCTATGGTATCAGCTGGATGTTAGATATCCCTGTGGATCACCACTCTTAGAGGAGCTGAGAATCAAACTAGGGACCTCATATATTCAAGGCAGAAATTCCTCCACTGAGTTACTTTCTATTTCGGTCAGTTAACTCTTCAGAAAGCTATTAATTCACTTTCCCCTCGGCAAGTTTTACTCTCCTAGGGCAGCAGAATTCGGCAGGCTGTATGAGCAGATCCCCTCTCCCCTCTCCTGGTCAGGTTGAGTTCCCTTTTGAATTTCAAATGGGACCCTAATGACTGAGTATACCACCACACCGAAATGATTTTCAAGCCTCTTCTAGACCATCCCCTTCTCCCAGGGGACCCCAAATAGGCTCTTGGAAGTTTATTCATCACTTCCCACTGTCTGACTCCATTAGGGGAGTTGAAATTCTGAAAGTCCTCAGCACGGAACTATTAAATTGGCTGACTGCACCCTCTCTCAGGCCAAGCCTCTGCATACCAGGGCAGTTAGGTAAACCAAGTTCTTCAGCAGATTCGTCTCTCCCCTCTGCCTGGTGCCACTTCAATCTATCCAGCGTGCTCCTCAAAGCTCAAAGGTGTTTGAGGCAAACAAACCCACAGAAAGGAAACCCCTCTCCATCCCTTGCCAGAACCTTCCCACTCTCAGATAATGCTCCCTTTCACTAGGTGGCCGGCAGGAGTTGGGTATTACCCTGGTCCCTTGCCCTGAGGGTGGGGCTTAGCCATCCATGATTTCCAGATGCAGGGCTAAAAACTCACGCTTTTATCTTGAGCAATCTATCTCCTTGTCCATCTGCCTCCAGATCGATGCCCCAAAGTCTCCTGCTCTGTGGTTGCCCAGAACAGCTCACCTGGGTAGGATCCTGTCACCAATGAGCCATCCTTTGTGAGAGAGATGGTGAGCACCCACTTAAACTGACGCCATCTTGCCTCAACTCCCTACTGTCACTTCTGAATGTCCAAATTGTTTGAACTCCTAATATGGCATCATTATCTTGGAAAACTACCCAATTACAAAAGGTAGATTACTTCATTGAAACCCCTCAGTTTGTAGTTGACAGCACCTTACTTCCTTATATACTGTGTATGTACTTGTCTTCTCTATCTGCAATCTATTGTCCCTTGCCCATCATATCATGCTTATGATCATCTCTGATCAGGGGACACACTTTAGGGTAAATAAAATAAAGCAAATGGCTAATCCCCCATAGAATTAATTGGTATAACCATAGTCCACATCACCTAGTGTTGCAGCTGGGCAGTTTGATGTAATTATGAATTCCAAAAATATAATTGGATCATGCTTGTAAACTGATCTGTTAATCTGGGCATGATTGAGTTATGATTGGGGCATTGACTGGGCCACGATCAGTAGGGCATTGAGCACCACCCCTTGGTGGGGTGGGGAATCAAATATAAAAGGCATGGCAAGAACAGAGTTGAAGCAGTTTTGATGTTGGAAAGAAGGTCCCAGGAGAAGAGAAGCGAGCCGTTCACCTGATGTCTACAGCTGACCTTGTGGAGGAAACAGGAGCTAAGCTCAGAGAGAAATGCAGCCCCTGGAAGAGAGGAACCCAAGAAGCCTGAATCCTGGCAAACTTTGGCAGCTGTCTTGCTCTAACACGTGGCAATGGACTGTGGTGAGAGAAGAAACTTAACTCTTTATGGCCTGGTATCTGTGGACTTCTACCCCAAATAAATACCCTTTATAAAGACCAAGCCATTTTTTGCATTTTACATTAGCACCCTTTGGCTGACTAATACACCTAGAAACAATTGGCTAGATTTAATGTAATGATATATATTGCTAGCCAAGTAGGGCTGATCAGTATAGCCAAACTACAAAATTTTAACCAATCAGTCAAGTTTCTGGGAATAACCATTGAACACATTGGGTCATTACCACTAGAGATATGCCACAAACAGTACTAAATAAATCACTATCTTCTATATTCTAGTTATTTAGAGATGGCAATGGTACTAAGAAATTTATAATGGAGAATTGCCTATGTGGTGCCATTGGAAGCCCATAATTCTAATGCTCAGATGATTTCTGAAGTTTTTGCTATAGGAACAAATGAAGAATGGAGATTCTGGCAAAAGACTAATACTGCCACCCAGTGATAAATACTGGGATTTGGGTATTCAATTATTCACTGATACAGTGACCTGATGCAGAGCATTTGCAACATAATTACTGGCATGTCAATGAACTTTCATAGGGAAACAACTCAGTAGCATCACAAGTGCCATTTATGCCATGGATGATATCAGAGGGTCTGTATTAGTCAGCCAAAGGGGTGCTGATGCAAAATAGCAGAAATCTCTTGGCTTTTATAAAGGGTATGTATCTGGGGTAGAAGCTTACAGTTACCAGGTATAAAGCATAAGTTACTTCCCTCACTAAAGTCTATTGTCATGTGTTGTAGCAAAATGGCTGCCAACATCTGTGAGGGTTCAGTTTTCCTGGGTTCCTCTCTTCCAGGGGTTTGCTTCTCTCTGTGTTCAGCTCCTCTGTGTTCTCCATAAGGCCAACTGTAGACTATCAGGCAAGCAGCTTATCTCTTTTCCTGAGACTTTCTCTCCTTCCTCATGCCCAAGCTGCTCTGTATGATTACCTCCTGGGGCTCCAGCTCAAAACCTCAGCACTAAGACTCCAATTCTGTCCTTGCCATGTTTTTTATCTGTGAGTCCCCACCCACCAAGTAGTAGGGACTCAATGTTCTACTGACAGGGCCCAATCAATGCTCTAATCATAATTTAATCACAACCTGGTAGAGACCAGTTTACAAACATAATCCAATATCTCTTTTGGGAATTCATAAACAATGCCAAACTGCTACACTCCACTCTCTGAATTGCAAAAAGACATTACAATATTCAAAAAACCTTAAATCAGTAGCAAAGCTAAGTACAGATTCATATCAGAATCAATTCAAAGAAATAGTTTGTCTTGGGGCAAAGTCCCAGCTGGCTGTAGACCTCCAAACCTTACAAAACCATGTATCTGCTTCCAATACACAAATGGATAAAGCATAAACATTTTTATTACCATAAGAACAAATTGGGAGGGAAACATGAGTCATGGGTCTTTTACAGTTCATTAAATCTGAAAAACATACTTCATTAGATATCATAGACTGAGAGTCATTTTTAAGATGATAGTTTCTTTTCCTTGCAGCCTAATGGGAACCCACCCTTTCCACAGGCTTGCCCAATTGTCATTTTCTTGGCTCCACTCTCATCAAGAATCTGGGTGTTGACCAAGCTCCAGACCTCACCCTCAAAAAGCATTGGGGGTGATTGCCACCCTTTACCCAAACTTTGGGTTAAAGACTTAAAACCCTATTACAGTGAAGAGAAGGCAACATCCTAACTTTTGGCATACAGCCTCAACCCTCTCAGAACCATGAGTTAACTACCTGGGCTTCCCGCATCCAAGGGGGACAGGTCCACCTCTCTCTGACCTATAGTGTGCTGACCTTAACTGCCCTAATCTTGATGAATATGTTCCACCCTCTTTGCCCCCTGGAACAGCAAAACTCTCCCCCAAAATCAGGTGGGAACTTCCACCCTCTTCAACTGCTGGGGCAAACTCACACTCTCTGTACACAAGGGTGGGGTTCCTCTCTTGGCCCATGGCAATTTCTTAATTTTAGATCTCAGCTTCCATGGTTTTCCTCTTAAAGCTGTTTTTACTTTAATCTCTCCTCTCCATGTCCTTTTTAGTCCAAGCTGACACTGGTTTTATTCATACAGCTCTCTCTAAAAGCTTGTTGGTTTAGCATGCACAAAGCAGGGGTCCAAGCCATCAGACAATAAGGCTTTTCACGGATGTTTGCTAGATAACTGTATCTTCAATCTTGATTTACAAGCTCCAAGTTTAGTTAAGTCCTAAAATGGGGCACTATTGTCTAGGAGCTTGATTTCCAGAGACTTGGAATTTCCGGAATCAGTTTCTGTTTTCTTTGTGCCCAACAGTTCAGTCCTCAGCATATTTCTCTTGCATTGCATTTTGCTATAAGCTGCAAGGAGAAGCCAAGCTGCATTATCTGACTTTACTTTGGAAAGTCCTTCAGCTAAATGCCCAGGCTCAACATTTTCAAATGCTTCCTTCATAAAACATCAGGAGTTAATCTTGCTAAGCACTGTGCAACTTTAAAACAGCTTCCAATAATAGTTTCATCATTGACTTCTAAGGCATCATAAAAAGTCTGTTTAGAACCCATGCTACTATCAACAGTCTCTTAAAAGCAATTTAGGCTTTTTCCATAAAGCATCTCACAATTCTTCTAAAAAATACCCCTTACTCATTTATAAAACCATTCCAGCATTTTGGTAATTGCAAAATCATGTCCCCACTACTTCGTACCAAATTCTGTATTAGTCAGCCAAAGGGGTGTTGATGCAAAATATCAGAAATTTGTTGGCTTTTATAAAGGTATTTATTTGGGGTAGAAGTTTAAAGTTACCAGGCCATAAAGCATAAGTTACTTTCCTCACCAAAGTCTATTGCCATGTGTTGAAGAAAAATGACTGCCAACATCTGTAAGGGTTCAGGTTTCCTGGAATCCTCTTTTCCCAGGGCCTGCTTCTATCTGGGCTCAGCTCCTCTGTGTTTTCCACAAAGCCAGTTGTACACTATCAGGCAAACAGCTCATCTCTTTTCCTGAGGACTTCTCTCCTTCCTCATGACCAAGTTCCTCTGTATGCTTACCTCCTGGGGCTCCAGCTCAAAAACTCAGCATCAAGACTCCAACTCAGTCCCTTGCCATGTCTTTTATCTGTGAGTTCCCATCCACCAATGGGTGGGGACTAAATGCTCTATTGATGTGGCCAAATCAGAGCCCTAATCATAATTTATTCATGCCTAGGTACAGACCAGTTTACAAGCATAATCCAATATCTATTTTTGGAATTCATAAACAATGCCGAACTATTACAGGGTCATACACAAAATGATGAAGCAGCAGTATAATGCTCCTTAATAAAATGGAAATAGTATTACATATTATCCATGGGAGGTAACTCAGGACATGTATAGCATTTTCATAATCATAACATTCAGAACAAAATATAACTTCTGGCAGAGTTTTCTGAAACTGTTACTAAGTGATATGAGTCAATTATTCATATTCTGATAAAGAAAAACAAGATAGCTGATTTGTCAATAGAAGTTCCCAAATTGAAGGATATGATTCAATATAGAAATCTGTTGAATTTCATCCTCTGGATGGTAAAATCTTAGTCAAAGCAAGAAATGTTAAATCCACTCAAAAGCCAGATGTATGAGCAGTATAATTAGCAGGACAGGGAACAGTTGGTTCTCAACCTCAGAACAATGTTTGTGAATAAAAGATTCATGCATTGTGGCTCACAGACTCATTATTTGGTTAGTCAAAGAAGCCTTAATGAATGGATAGGCAATAAATACAGCAAAAAAGAATATTGTTATAGAAGGTTGTATTGGTATTCTAAGGGTAAATTAAAGTGGGTTATGTGGATCCCAACAAATAACCCAGGAATTTGCTCAATAAATGAATAGAATTCTTTTGGCATGTATCTGGATGTGGTTGCTAGTATATATAAGATGAATGAATTACATTGATGGGCAGAATATCATGTTCCATTAAGTTAACCAAAGCTATTAATGTAGAAAACCATGCTGAATAGCAATAGCAGAAAGCTACTTGAAATAACTTTAAGTAGGAATCCCTAAGGTCAAAGACCAACAGGCAGTGTGTATTTAGATTAAAAAGAAACATTAGCCAAATTCTTCTTGGCTTCAAATGGATTTATCATGAAATAGGCTTTAATTCCACTTTGGCCTCATTCCTTCACTTATCTAAACCACAAAAAAGCATTATCATGCAAATGGAATAATATATTGTATACTAATGTGCCCCTCTATATTATTTGTCTATTCCTTAAGGGCACTGTGTGGTAAAGAGTGTTCTATGGGTAATACATTTTATGCACAATAAAAAGAAATCTTAAAGGGTGGAGAATTTAAGAGTCTGACAAAAGTTGACATAGAAGCTAGAGATGGAGAGAGGGATACCAGAAATGAACAGTTCTCACAAGAGAAGTTTTGAAATCTGCATTGAAATTTCTTTCAAATACATAGCTGCTTACTGAATTGCATATGGCAGGTTGATACTGCAAGTAGCTCAGGAAAAATTGCTAAGGAGCAGAAAGCGGTGAGCAGAAATTTCAGCAGCTTCTTAGTGTAGATGTACAGTAAAATTCTGAAGTTCAAATGCTGCCAGGTTGGAGTGACTTATTAAAGTCATTTATTAAGTGCTTCAAAATTTCCATTGAAGCACAAGAAAATCACATGCCTCAAGATTAAGGTCTGGATCTAAGAATTAAGGACTGTGTTATAAAGACTTACATCAAAACTAAAATAAACTCTCCCTAACAGAGCCTAAAGTTCAAACCTCTTAAGGTTAAAGGATATCTACCAATAATTTAACTGCCTATCAGAACAAAACTCAATATACTCAGAAGAAGACAACATAATACAGAGTCTCCAAAATGTATGATACCAAATATCCAGTGTAAAGTCTCTTAAAAATTCATTGCACATATAAATAAAGGAGAAAAATATGGCCTGTAATCAAGATAAATTCAAAAGAATCAAACTGAGAGATGACACAGATATTAGAATTAATAGATGAGTTCTTAAAAATAACTATGAAAATTATGTTTAAAAATCTAGAGGCAAAAGATAAATATAATAAATGAAAAGATTAAGATTATTGGAAACTCTCAAGAAAAACCAAATGTAAATTCTCTAATTAAAAAACCACATTAGGAAATCAAAATTTCATTGGATAGAAGTAGCAGCAGAGTGAACATTAGAAAAAAAATGATCAGTGAACTTGAGGAATAGTTAATAGAAATTCTTCTGAATAAAGTAGAGAGGAAAATATTTTAAATGAACATACTCTTAATGACTTGTGAAATAGTATCAATCATTCTAAAATGCTTTTGTGGAGTCCCAGAAGGACAGGAAAGAGATATAGTAGCAGAAAATACATTTGAAGCTAGATTGGCCCACAATTGTTCCATACTTCATCAAAATTGTATGTTTATAGTTCCAAAAACCTCAACAAACACTAAGGAGGATATATAAAAAGAAATCACACGTAGACAATTTGATAGCATTCAAAGATAACGGGGGGAACTTTATAATTAGGCCAGAGGTGATAAAAACATATTACATGCAAAGAAACATTGATACAGAAATGGAATGGCATCTTTACTATGCTGAAAGAAAAAAATAATTATCAACTTAGAAACAGCAAAAAGATTCTTTCACAATGAAGACAAAATAAAGACCTTCATAGAAAAATTATGGCTTAAAGAAGTCACAGCCAACAGAGCTACAATAAATGCAAAAGGAAATTCTTCAGGTTGAAAGAAAACAATATGACTCTGAAATTTGGATTTAAATGAAAAATGAAGAAAATGGAAAGAATAAATTTATGGTAAATAGAAGCTATTTTTCTTTCCTAAACATTTTTTTTTAATTTTTTTTTATTTGTAAAATGATATATAAATACATATGCATATATGTGCATTTGTTTACATAAATGTTATTATATATATATACACATTTTATAAAGGTGCCTAGATTACCCAAATATTACTCAGAAACTACAGGGATTCCCATGCTCCCCACCACCCACACCCCCAAAAACACCCCACACATCCATT
>JAQZBX010044075.1:0-21471 GCA_029593785.1 Cabassous unicinctus
TCAGGGCTCACAGCTAGTTGAAAGGAGATTTTCTCATGAGCACTAAGACCCCTGGGGAATACTGGGAATGATGTGGCAAGACAGTTGGGGATTTAAACTAGAGCACAATACCACTGATTACTGATAAGGCAAACTGTTTTTACCTCTAGGATGTGACTTGAAAAACTCAGGTTATAAATAAAATATTTAAAGCCCTAATTTGATTCAGTACAAAGGACCCAGTCATACACTCCTGAAGGGAGTGGAAAATAGTTGAACTTTTCTGAAAAGCAATTTGGTAATCTGTGTAAGAAGACTTTAAAATGTCAGTAGTTCCACTTCTAAGTGGTCCTCTCATAATAAATTGTGGACAAATGTTTATGCAAAAAGTTCATCATTTACAGAAATGATTATTTTTAAAACAACTCAAATGTCAAGCAATAAAAGAGTTGTCAAATAAATTACAATATATCCACATTAGGCCACAATTAGAATCATGTTTTTAACAAATACCATAGGAAAATGGCCAAATAAAGTCTTAAATTTTTTTTTTTAAAAAGTAAACAGAATACTATATACAGTGCAATACCATTTCTGTGGAAAAAATATATTTAAATTCATACACATATATGTATACAGTGTATACAGAAGAAATACACAGGAGATGTTAATAGGTGAAAGGATTATGCATAATATTTACTACATTCTTTGTTTCTTGTCCTTTTCCAAATTTTTTGCAGTTTGCATGCATTAAATTTATAATCAGAAAAATGTCACTTAAAAATAATTTTTAGGGAATGGATGTGGCTCAAGCAGTTGATGGCCTGCTTCCCACATACGAGGTCTCAGATTCAGTTCCCAGTGCCTCCTAAAGACAAAGGGGTGAACAGCAAGCAGACAAATGAAAAGGCCAGCTCAGAAGAGCTGATGTGGTTCAGTGGTTGAGTGCCAGCTTCCCATATGCGAGGTTCTGGGTTCAGTCCCTGGCACCAGTACCTCAAATAATAATAATAATAATTTTTAAAAATGCTACTTTGAGGTTATGAGTAAGATTTAACAAGCTTTCAAGGTTTCTGCCACCAATAGCAGCTTAGGACGCTATTCTGTGTGCAGAGAAAAAAATAAAATTGGAGAAAGAAAAGGCTTCAGAGTTGGAGTAAGAAAAGCACTATGAGAGAGAATAATGTGTGTACCCTCATTGCTTACTATGGGCCAAGTACCACACCACTTTAAACAATGCTGGGAACAGCACCAAGTTAAACAACAGCAGAATGCTGACCTTTCATGTATTCAACAAATATTTATAAGCAGTCACTCTCTGTGTCTGGAATCTATTATTTTATTCTGGGCATCTTTAGCAGATAATTGTCCACTTCATTAAGCTATGGCATTCAAAGTTTACTTAACATTTATCCAACACACATTTATTAAGTACCAGATATGGTTCCAGGCCCCAGTGATATATCAATGAACAAAACGAAGTCCCTGCCCTCATGGAGTTTACATTTGGGTAGTGGGAGAGACGGGCAATAAGAGAATTAATAGAGTCATGTAATATGCCAGGTAGTGATAGAAATCTATAGAGATAAATTAAGAAGGGGAAAGGGGGTTGCTATTTATAGAGTGGTCAGGGAAGGCCTTGCTGATATAGTGACATAGGGACAGAGAGCTAAAGGGAATGGTAACCGAAAGAAGGGAGTTTCAAGCAGCAAGGAGAGGCAAGGTCTGTCAAGAAACAGCAAGGTGGCCATTGTGGCTACAGTGGAATGAACAAGTGCAGGTAGAAGGCGATGAAGCAGGGAGGTAATGGGGCCATATCATGGTGGGCATTATAGGCCATTCTACAACTTCTGACTTTCATTTTAAATGAGATGGAAGACCATTGTAGGAATCTGAAAAGAGCAGTGAAATCACCAGGTTGGTTGAAATAAATATCTCAGATAAGACTCTAAGCAAGTGGCTCATCAATCCCATAAGACCAAGTGTCCACACAAGGCTGAATGAAGTGGAAATTCTTTGATCTTGGTAATCAAGCAAACCAAACGTAGGTCATTGTGATTCCAAAGTCTATTTGCAGGTCTTTTGTGGTATCTAAATTAATTGTAAGAATCATTTAGAAGTGTTTGGATAATTCTCAAAAGCCCTTTAGATGCTGTGTTGCTATGGTATTACTTACTGAGTTATCAAGCTGTGAAGTAAGGTCAAGTGAAATACTCACAAATTCTAGCTCAAATTTAAAGCAATTGGCAATGGCTGTTTGAACTGTCCATGGGTTACTGAAAGTGCTAATCCACATAGGAATAGCCTGAATTTGATGAAACCAGAAACAAAGAAAAACCTAGAAATGTTAGGAAACACTCAGTGACAACCACTCCCAAATCAGAGTGTATATTCTCAACTTTACAACAGGGGAAGCACTCTCAAAGACAGAGTGCCTTACACACAGTGCATATTTGCTGACTGGATTTAAATTTAATTTTAAGGTAATGTGTCAGCATTTCTTACTCTCTGTATCTAAAGCCAACCCCATCAATCATCTTTGAGGTCGGCTCTGTCATAAATACCCCAAAGAGCTGAGGTAATATTTTCCAAGGACAGGCAGTTACATGCGTTACATGCCCCTTTTACTCTATTGTAGAAATCTGTTCCAATTTGTGGTCACCCCACCCAAGGTATGACCTATGCAGTAAATTCTTAGGCAAGGAATAACATATCTGGAATACTCACAGAACTTGGTGTGTTAAAACATCAAATGAAACTTCATAAAAGTTCTTAGTTTAAACAGAGTGTTATTTCCTGAGAGTAGTCCCTAACCAATGACAAAATGAGTCATGGAACTGCAGGTTTAACAACTGAACCCTGGAGGTTATCTGGCCTATTGCCTTCACAGATGAGAAAACTGAAATCCAGAGAGGTTAGTGACTTTTCCTGCATCTCGAAGCAAGTTAGTTGCAATGCCACAATTATAATACAAAGTCTATGACTTAGTCTTAGCTCAGTGTGTCTTCTACTTCATTCATGATCCTTCCTATAAAGTTGTGTGAATCAGTTAAGGTTCTATGGTAGCAAGCAACAAAAGTTGTCTTGGTAAACATAAGCAAAAAGGGAAAGATCTGGGAAGCCACAGATTGGAAGAGATGAAAAGTCAATCCTGGAACAGACAGAACCAAGTGGCTCCAGAAGGTCTTCATTGCAAGAACTACTGTTAGCTTTTCCCAGATGCTGCCTTTGACATGCAGGAGCTTCAACAGTTTCCTTCAGCCTTGCATAATTGCACTAAAAGTTACATGAAACTGACTACATCAAGTGTCTACCTCTTGGTGATACTTGAAGGATAAGAGAAGGTATTGGCAGTATTTTAAAGCTTTGGTGGACCCCAGAAAATCCTGTTCTTAAAGCTAATCCACTCCTGTGTGTATAAACCTATTGTAGGTGGGATCTTTTGATTAAATTACTTCTTCAGTTAAGAGCCTTTGACTAGAATGTGGGTCTTAATCCTCTTACTGGAGTCCTTTATAAATGGAAGCATAAAAAGCCACAGATACAGAAAAAAGCTAGAGACAGAGAGCAGCCTCCAAAAGTTGAAATCAAAGAACACTGGAGACAGAAAAGCCACAGACTGAGCAGCCCTAAGCTGAAAGCAATGAGGCCCAGAGGAAAGGGGAGAGACAAGCAGACCACCATGTGCCTGATCACCCACAGCTACAGCCTGGGGAGAAAGGATCTCCTGATGATGCCTTGATTTGGACACTTTAACAGCCTCAGAACTGTAAACTTTTAACTTAATAAATCCCATTATAAAAGCCAATCCATTTCTGCTATATTGGTCTAGCAGCTTTTAGCAAACTAAAGCCATCTATTGAGAAAAGCCTCTAGGCATCATTTTAGAGTACATAATAGAAAAGAAAATATCTGAATTTCCCACCTCACCAAGACTACACACAGTGGGGGAGAATTAATTTCCTTAAAAGCAATCAGGGTGCAGATATAAAGGGGGTATTGGTACTGAGTGTCAACAACTGACAAATGTCCACTACAAGATGAAATACATACATGAGACCTTGTACAACTTGAAGAAAAAAGGAAACTAAAATTTAGAAAGAAGAAACCACTTACAAATTTTTGAGAGTCAAACATAATATTTTTCTGCCAATATGATAAATTATGTATCTATTGTAAGAGTGGCAATGAATATTTAAGGATTAATTTATTGGTTAACACTGCCTTATAGTAGCAATAAGATTAGAACACTTAAATCTCTTAATTCCATAACTCCAGGGGGTGAGAGAGAAGAAACATTGGTAAATTTATTCCTTCCATTATCCATTTCAATTACTTCAGGAAATGGGATAATTGCTAACACCATAAGATCATAACTATTTAAAAAATTTACTGGCAAAATTAGGTAATGTGTGGCAATCTAGAATTGAGTACATATGAAGTTGTGATTGTCTATGGGGTTAATCTGTGAAATAATTGGGACTGATCTTGTTGATCAGGATGTCTGATTGCTAAAAATATGATTATTAAAATATTACCATAATTCAATCCAATTGAGTAAATATTTAAGTCCCTAGTTTGTTTTTTTTTTATTTTTTATTTTGTTGTTGTTGTTGTTGTTGTTTGTTTTTGTTTCTTTGGTTTTTCCCCCATGAGATGGCTCCCTCATCTGTTTGCTTGTTGTTTTTGCTTGTTTTCTGCTCATCGTCTGCTCATCTGTTTTTTTCTTTAGGAGGCACCAGGAACCAAACCTGGACTTCCCATGTGGGAGGTGGGTGCTCAACTGCTTGAGCCACATCCGCTCCCTCCTTGTTTTATTTTTGCTCGTTGTCTGCTCATTGTTTGCTCATTGTCTTGCTCATTGTTTTTGCTTGTTTTCTGCTTGTTTTTGCTCATTGTCCCCTGGTTGTTTGCTTGTCTTCTTTAGGAGGCACTGGGAACCAAACCTGGGGGGCGGGTGCTCAACTACTTGAGCCACATCCACTCCCAAGTCTCTGATTTTTGACAGACATTACCACAACTTTGAATAAAGCCAGATCCATGTCCTCATCCTCAAAGAAATTATACACTTGTGGGGAAGACTAAAAGCACATACACTTCCATGAATAAGTAGGAGAGATCCACTTTTTATCTACAGCCACGACTGCCCATTTAGGTGTTGATGTTCACAGTCGGTTTTGAGATGGTGGTTGTCACATTTGGATCAGCTGGTTGGGTATTGAGCAAAGTCTGGTGCAGATGGGTATCACTCCTGCCAGATGATCAATACATGATGTGCTGGCTGTTAGAGACAAGGGCCTCTCCCCATTCCTGGTGTTTTCTTCAATGTGAAGGGAAGCACAACTAATGTAACACTGCTGGCCCTTCTGAAGCCCAAGGAGGTTTAGCCACCTACCTATTTGATAAAATCAGAAAGAATAAACTTGATGTACTCATCTCACCACTTTCCTTTTTTCTTTTTGGGAGCAAACCTGCTTTCCAGGATGAGCCATAAGGCTCATGGGGCACCACCACCACCACCACCACAGGGAGAACCTGCCCTTCATCCAGCACTATGGGGGAGATATACATGTATTATTCTAAATCTCTGATGCAGGATTTATCAGAAGGGTGATCTTGTGACACTTGTTTGCCACTTGTTTATTTCTCAATTTGTTCAGAGTTGAGGCAGATCCCACAGTCCCTACCTCTGCTTCCCACCAGGTTATATTCCCTCATCTACATTAAGGGACCTAGCACTACTGAGAAGAACAGCTACAGTGATATACAGTCCACACTGGAATGGGACCTGACCATCTGCAACTAACTCAGCTTTTACGTGGTTTCCAGGCACAGGTGCTGAGGCAGGTTAGTATAGGGAAAGAGGAAAAAAAGTCACAGCTGGGACCTGGCAAAAAACATGGCCATGAGACCCTGCCCGGAAACCTCCTAAAGGGAAAGATGCTACTAAAGAAGAAAGCTGGAAACACCCTGAAAGACCTGGGCCATGAGGCCCATTTAGAACTCTTTCCAGGATCAAAGAAAAGCCCCAGATAACCCCAAACAGGGCTCCTCATTGGGCCCCTGAGAGGTTAACAAGTGGGGATCATAAGGCCACCAATCAGAACAGCAAACTGCTGGAGCCCCTCCCTAACATTAGGAAGGAGAAGAGGTAAATGTTTTTAAAAGTCCAAACCTGGAACCCTAGGTGCACGACTCACCCTGCCGCACACCCACAATCTATGCCTCAGATTGTGTACTGTTTTCCTTTTCTTGTTTCTTGATAAACTCTTTTTTTTTGGGGGGGGGGTACTGTGACTGGGGATTGAACCCAGGACCCAGGACCTTGTACGTGGGAAGCTGGCGCTCAGCCACTGAGCCACATTGACTCCTCTGAGTTGTGTTTTTTTGTTTGTTTGCTTGTTTGTTTGTTTTTAGGAGGCACTGGGGTCTGAACCTGGGACCTCCCATGTGGGAAAGCAGGCACTCAACTGCTTGAGCCACATCTGCTCCCTTTCTTAATAAACTCTTTACTCCATTGCCTATCCTATGGCAAGTCCTTAAATCTTTTATGTGACATGAGCCAAGAACCTAGAACCTAGAAGCCCAGAACCTAGAGCTTTCTGCTAACACATTTGGCGAGCCAGCCAGGAGACAAAGAGGCAAGGAACACTCCTCGATCCCTGCTGAAGACTGGATGAGTTTTTAATTAAAGCCTGTCTGTGCCCTCTTTGTTCCTAACTTAGCCTTCAGGAGGCCCTGAGATTCTTGTTAATCCATTACCTCAGGGGCCCCTGAGGCTGTATGCCTGTAAGCCACAGATTAGTTTCTGCTTCTTAGCATACCTCTTAATGTCTGGTTTAGCTGCAAACTCAGTCCCTGGCAGTGGCCATAAAATGATCCCTCTCTCACAGCCAACCTTTCTAAGACCTCTGCAAGTGTAGGCCAAAACAAAGATTCCAAGCCAGCCCTTTTTCTAGGAAGAATGACAAAGCTTGGTAGCTTTGGTCCAGAACCTGGGTTCAGACATCTCCCAAGACCTAGTTTGCCATGAGTATGTCTGATGGCATGGCTCTGAGTACTCAGGATGCTGAGAACCAGAGCAGCAGCTCCAAATGTCTCCCAAGACCTGAGCAACTTGGGTGCTTTGGTTTGGAGGCTAGCTCTAAACATTCCTCAAGACTTAAGTGGCTTGGGCACTTTGGTTTGGAAGCTAAAAGTTCAATAGGCTGGGATCTCGGATGCTCGATCAGCTGACAGACTTTTTTTTTTCCCCATTTCTCCCTAGAACGATGGGTGGCTTCTCTAGCATTCCAGCAGACTCCCATTGGGGTGTCTTCTCAGGAACTGGGACAACTTGCCTACTGATGGCCTAAAAAGGAAGAGGCTAATCTTTTCCTGCCAAACCATGTGGCCACAACATGGCCAAGAGTGGCTTCTTCATGTGACCCTGGATTCCAGTTAAGCCTGTGTAAGAAAGAAGGAGAGGACAGACAGATCTGAGGGCCAAAGACCATGAGGTCATGTCTCCTTAAAGAGATGAGGAAATGTACTACCAACCAAGCCAATCAAAATCTCAGAGAAGTTATTCAGAGGCAGAACCTAAACACCCAGCTGGTATGCCTCAGAAATCTGTAGAAAGCTGCAGAAAATTTCCCTAGGCCCCCAAACTTCCATAATTTCCTTTTAGAAACAGCCTTTGCAGTTTTCAACAATCAAGACTGTGCTGCCAAGATGGAACAGGTAAGGAAAGGCTGGCATAAGGCTCAGAAGCAGGCTTACTTTTTAACTGTTATTAAAGGCACCATAACCTCAGGGTTACCCGATTCCAGCCTCCACGTTAGCAGGAATCTGGCCTCAAGCTGCCTCACCACCAGGACCACTGGGGCCTTGCCCCAGCAGAGGACAGAAGGGGCCTGAAGCCATACATGAATCATCAACAATGAGGAGCCTCAGATGACCCTTGATGTGGCAGGTGAGTTTGTTAATTTCTTAATTAACAAGCCAATTACTCAGTCCTAGCCTAAACTCTGCACCTGTTTAGCCTAGGCTGTGTCTAACAAGGGGAGTGAATGGGGAATCAAGAACCAGGCTGTTTGCTAAACCTCTCCCCTGTAGAATAAGGAACCTCTTCATATTCCATTAAGATTAAAAAGTTCCTGGAAATTGGCTTCCATCAGGTCTTTCCCTATGCTAAGTGTGTAAAATTCTGTCTTCTGTTCTAATCTGTGCTCACTTTAACCTTGTCAGTCTGATCATGCCTGGAAACCTGTAAATCAGATTTGTAGTTCGCCTGTTACAAATTGGATAACAGTGAAAGGTAACCTAAAAATGAATCTTTAAATGTCGATACCATCTTGTAATTGGATTTGATGTATAAATCACAAGTGGAATTAGCTCAACTGCTGGAAAAGCAGGAAAATTTAACAATATTGTTACTCATAAAATTGTTTTCATTGCTTAATCAATAGATGAAAGTGCTCAATTTGTTTTGAAGTAAAAACTTACTAGAAACTGTAACTGAGAGTTAAGATCATTATATAGATGCCTTTATATCATAAAACAAAAGCTGAAATTGCTGTAAGTGGGTGGATTTAGCCTAGACCTACTATTGTGATGGCAATCTCAGACTAGTTTACCTTTGTTTATGGTTACTTCAGGTCTAGCCTCACCCTTGCTCATGCTTGCTACAGTAATGGTACTTAAAACTGAACTTACCTTTGATTATGGTTATTTTGAGACTAGCTTCTCCCTTAAACCTACTATTGTGATGGTAATTCTAAATTAAACTTACCTTAGTTTATGGTTACTTCAAGTCAAGCCTCGTCCTTGCTTTTGCTGGCTATTGTGATGGTAATTCTAAACTGAGTTTGCCTTTGTTTATGGCTATTTCAGGGCTGGTCTCACCTTTGTAATGGTAGCTACTCTATTACCCACTGTTTGTAGCACGGCAACTACTGCCCTTTATGGCTCAGGGGAAGCAAACTTGAGACACCCCTTTTGCTCGTCCTTCCACTGGCATTAATAACCCTGCTTTCTCTCATGAGAATCTAGGTGTGGATTCCAATTTACCCACTCTGGGCAAAATCCCAGAGGAAACCCACAACCTTTGAGAAAATAGCTGTGTGGTGGGAATCCTTGGTCATTGGGGTTGGACGTCCACTCTTCCAGTCCAGGGGTCACTGGAGTCTTATTATCTCTGAGCCTGGGGAGAGAAGGGCCTCCCACCTTGAGTGTCAAGAATTCTGAAAGCAACAGGTCATGAGAAGAAACCAGTTTTCCCTGAGACTTCAGTGACCTCAGTGAGTATATACTGGAATTGGTATTGCTCATTTGAGGTCTGTCAAAGTTGAAATGGAAAATAAGCAAAGCTCTGAAGTAAAGGAAAATGTAAATTGTACTTTAAAGCATTGGGAACAATTTGGTGATAAGCCAATAATTAAAAGGAATGAAATTCTTGTGCAAAACTGCATGGTTACAGAGCAGATTAATTAGAAATAGCCTTCAAAGAGATCTTTTAAATGTTATTTTACAGTTAAACTTATTTTATAAGAGAATGAGGAGTCTCAGTAACTTTAGTGTGTTGTGTGTCTGTGTCTAACTCTCTATTTGTGTCTACCTATTTGTGCAAGCGTATATTTTCATACCTCAGGGTGAAATGTAAGTTTCACTTAAAACTTTTACCTACTAGGCCATGGAATTAAGAATCATAGTTTGTCCTATAATTCCCCAATTTAAACCTTTTAACAGCCTTAAAATAAGTGTGGTTAATAATCCTATTACCAAATTTCAATAAGTAAAGGAAAAGTCCTTGAAAGCTATGGAAATATCTTTCCCAAATTATATTAAAACAAATTAAACAATTATAATATATTCCAGAACCTAGAAGTCAGTATGCTTTTAAGGTTATCCACAGTTTTAGAATTTTATTAAAGAAAAAGAGGTTTTAGCCTCCTGAAGGAAGGAAAAAAGAACACTCCTTGCATAAACTATAATTGTTTCAACTTTACTTAGCTTGGGTGTAATCTCCTTGGTTTATAGGATACTGATTAAATTAATTAGTATTTTATGTATTAAATCTTTAAGAGTGAAAATTGCAAGTTCATGTTTAGTGAAATATAGATCTGTCCTAAAGTGAAATGACTAGTTTTCACAGAACAGAATGAGGAATGTAAGACAAGACTTTTACATGGAAAAAAGTAAATTTCATTGGTTGCTAATTGTAATTTAATAAGTTTATTTAAATGTAAAGTAACTAGTCTATGTGGTTATGGTTAATTATAAGAAGTTTGTAAAAGCATCTTCTACACTGAAGCATTTAAATGGCTAATTCCAGGAAGCCATTATTAATTAGAAACCTAAATTGATATTGATAACAAAATGTAACTTTATAACAGGAAAACCTGTCAGAGGCCACCTCAATCTGCATATTAAAATGGTGGTGAGGAAAGATAATCTTGACTCAATTGGGAATCTTCAGTTTTCATAAAATAATGGAGAAAAAATTTTTTCCTGTTCTGCTAAAGTAAAACACCTATTAATTAACATCATCGTGGTAAAGGTGTGGAAGTAAAAATCAAAGTACTAAAATAGTTGAGTTCATTTGATATTGCATTGGAAATGTTTAAAAGGTGTATAAAAATTAAGAGATAGATTTCAATATCATCAAACTCTCTTGTGCATTCAAACCAGACCTTCAATACACTGCATGGTGCCTCTCCATTTGAGTTATTTGCTAGGTCAGTCACTAGACCCCTAAAATTATAAAAGTATATACCACATTTGGACTTGCTTCTGAAGTGGATGGATAGTACATTGCAATTTCAGACTCCTGTAGCAGCCGGAGATGGCCCAATATGGCCAGATTTACAATGAACATTGCCCCCAGACTAACTCTGTTGCATAGTTCTGGAGGGTGCTATGCACCAGTCCAGTGAAACACTGGAGCCTACCTTCCTAGCCTCTCTCTAGGATCAACAGTGTGCAGCATGCTGGGTATGTGAAAAGCATACCAAGTGGAGAAATAATTACCAGAGTGATGTGAATAGAACTTAAACAAATACAATTGGCATTATGGCCTTCTCCCATGGAGAGATAACATGTATGGTACTGCATATCTGGAGCTTAGATCTGTTAACTGTAACTCAAAGAGGAACTTATGCATTGATTAGTGTATTGATTAGTACTAACTACTGTACTTATATGCTTGATGAATATGATGACATCTTTTCTATTCTAGATCATATGCAGAGGGATCTTGAACATGTTAGAAGTCCTGGTAAATTTAATTCATTTTCTAAGTAATTATTGAATGTGCTTATAAGATAAAAGAATTGCTCTCTTAGGTACTGTCTTTATTTTGATTGCCATATGCTTGTCTTGTTGTTGCCCATACTGTCTTTGTGAGTTTATATCTAGGGCAGTGCCTGTCTTCATACCTCTCCTAGCTGTCCTAGGCATAACCACCACCATGGGAAACTAGATCAGCAGTTTATACCAAACCCAACAGGTCTACCATGATCTCTCCCTAGAGTTAACCAACAGCAGAAAAGAACTCAAGGAAGAATGCTGTTTCCCATCAACTTTGGGAGGATGCAGCCCCTGAAGGCACCTGGCCTTTCTCACTCTTGTGGTCCAGTATGCCATGGCTGGTCCCTTTTTTGGACCTTCTTACCACCATCTTCTTTATCCTTTTAGTAGGACCATGTATCTTCAAAATTCTAAGTTTATTTCTTCCAGAATCAATGCCTTCCAGAACAAGGTAATGGTCATGCAGGGATTTTATCCAGCTCCAACCACAGTGCCAGACCCATCTTCCTTCAACCTTAATAGAATAGCCAGAGGGTTTTACACTCTGTCAGACAGGACCTACTCCCCCTAACCAGCAGGAAGCAGCTACAGAAGAATGACCACCACCCTTCAGCTCCCCCCTTAAGAATAAGCATGTAAACTCTCTTGGGGGGGGGGGTGGTTGAGGCAGGTTAATATAGGGAAAGAGAGAAAACGAGTCACAGCTGGGACTTGGCAAAACACAAGGCTGTGAGACCTGCCTGGAAACCTCCTGAGAGGAAGATTGCTACTAAAGAACAAAGTCAGAAAGACCCCACAAGACGTGGGCCATGAGGTCTCATTTGGAACTCTTTCTGGGGTCAAAGAGAAGCCCTGGATAACCCCAAACAGGTCTCCTCATTGGGCCCCTGAGAGCTAACAGTCAGGGATTGTAAGGCAACCAATCAGAACAGCAAACAGCTGGGGCCCTTCCCTAACATTAGGAAGGGGGAGGAGTAAAGGTTTTTAAAATGCCTAACCTGGGGCCCCCATGCATGCAATTCACCCTGTAGTTCACCTGCAATCTATGTCTCTGTGTTTTTCTTTTCTTTTCTTGGTTCTTAATAAACTCTTTAATCCCTTGCCCTACACTATAGCATATCTTTAAATTCTTTTATGTGACATAAGCCAGGAACCTAGAACCTAGAAGCCCAGAACCTAGAAGCCCAGAACCTGGAGCATTCTGCTAACAGTGTCATGTAGTGCTCACTCTAACGGATGGTTAGGTGTTGGCCAAGCTCCCTCTGGGGACTGGCTCTGTACCTGTCTGTGAACTCTCCAACCCTGGTCCCTAGTTCCATATCCCACCTATCTTTCTCCCACTATACTGTATTCCTTCATCTTTTCCTCCTCCCCCACATTCCAGCCCAGGAACTCCTGGCCCTTCTCTAACTTGTCACATCTTGTAGCAAATCTGTTATCTCTCCATGGGTTCTTTGCATTCACATGATTTCGGAGCTTTGGAACTCAAAGATCAAGAATCAACTCCTTTTTTTCTCTTTGTAGGCCTGCTCTATCAGCCCTTTCCTGAGGCAATGACCACAAAGTGCTTAACTGGCTGAATGGAATAAAGGCCAAGGAGTAAGAAGAAATATGTGAAACAAAAAGGTCATTCAAAAATATTATGCCATCCCACAGGTGGACTAAGTAACAGCAATATGATGTCAAATACAAGAAGAGTAAGCGCAGAGCATGTGAATACAAATGAGGGCTAGATAATCTAGCGAAGGAGTGGGGGTGGGGGGAGGGGGATGAAGAAGGGTTTGAGGAGAGGGGGAGTTGTGCTCCAGGTTAATGTTTAAAATTGTTAGAATAGGATTTGAATTCTTAAAAACGTGTGTGTGGTTTGTGTTGTTGGATTTTTTTTTTTTATTTGCTTCTCTGTTTACTTTGATTTGGGAAAATTTCAAAGATAAATGTAGGAAAAGAGTACAATGAACCCCCATCACCAAGTGTACCACAGAGTTTCATTAATTATGACCAATACTATTTCATTTATAACACCACCTATTATCCCTGCCCAATTTATTTTGAGGCAAATTTGAGACAGCTTATTTTGTTTCATTCAAAAATATTACAAAATATATTTCTAAAAGGTAAGGGCTTAAAAATTTTAATCTCATCAGGAGCAGATGTAGCTCAAGTGGTTGAGTGCCTGCTTCCCATGTATGAAGTCCTGGGTTCAATCCCCAGTACCTCCTGAAAAAAAAATAGGTATATATAATATATTCTCAATTCCTTCATCACGTAAACATTGACAATAATTCTTTTTTTAAATAAATGGTTGTTTTATATTTATTTTAGTTGGAGTTATCCAGAATGTGTATAATAATCAAATAAATCAGATAATTTCTCAGATATTCTCCTAATAGTTTTTTATGTAATTTATTTTATTTTTAAAGAAGCTTTAGATTCCATAAATGATATAGCAAAAATATAAGGGGGACAATAATTCTTTAATATCATCAAAAACCAATCAGTCAGCATTCAAATTTCCCCAATTATATCAATGTTTTGTTTTGTTTTGTTTTGTTTTAAGTTGGTTTGTTTAAATTAGATTCCAAACAAGAAGATTCATATATTGTATTTGGTCAAAATTTATTTTAAGCCTTTATTCATCTATAGATTCTCCCTCCTATTTTCCTTGCAATGCATTTGTCAAAGAAACCAGATTACTTGTCCTGTTTCTTACATTCTGGATTTTGGTAATTAAATTCCTGTGGTGCCTTTCTACATATTCCTCTGCCCCCTTTATTATTATAAACTAGTAGTTAGACCTAGAAGCTTGATCTAACTTTGGCTTTTTTTGACAAAAAATAATAATACTTTATAGACGGGAGCGTAAACTTCCACTAGGAGTCACATAGTTTTCCATTGCCCCTCTGTGGTATTAGCAACCATTGAAGACAATTGCCAAGATCCATTATTTCATTAGGGGTTTGTATTTGTATTTTAAAGGCTTATAACAAATCACACAAAAAGAATTCATATTCCTTTGGGGTTGGGGAGGCGCAGTATTTCTTATTGCCATATATTCTCTAACTTTCTGGCGCTAGAGTCAATAAGGTAAGGGAGATGAGGCCACAACAGCTTACCCAGCTAATCTAAGATAAAAAAATTTTTTATGTTCCTAAGTGCAACAATAAATCTCATTTTACAACAGGATTGTGATAGCCCAAAACTGATGCCTAACTTGAGACAAGAGAGATTTAAATGCAGGTTCCAGACCAGTTCTACCATGAAATGGAAAATTCTGGAATTCTAGTGTCATTTCCTTTGTGCCTACTATTCAAACACATTCCCTTATTTTTACTTAATAAAAAAGAACAATTCATTCCATTTCTATCAGTTCTCATTTTCTTCTTTATATAAATAGGCTTTCCCCCCTCTCAAGTTGAAATTTTCCTTGTCATAAATCCAAACTCAGTTGGATTCAATTATAGACAAACCATCAAGAATAAAAAATCATTAAACATGAAAAGCAAGGACTGCACTATGAAACAAAAGAAGCATCTATATTCCTACCCAGGACATCTGCAAGCAGTTAAGGTGTTATCATAATTCTTTCCCTTTACTCATCAATTGCTAAACCACCTGTTAAGTTTTCAGTACTACTCACATGAAAATGCAAACTGAAAATTTATGCTAAATGAAGAATTGCTCCCAAGACTGGCTCATTTTAAAATAAGACATTTATAACAAGCAGCAACGAAAAGCAACTTTTGTTCCATAGGTCCAAATAAAGTCCTACAAAAAGAAAAGATTTCTTATTTTCCTGTATACCTAATTGAAGGCAAAAATCCAAATGAGATAATAACCGTGATTTTTAATCTCCCCAGGAATATTAGGGTGAGTGTTGGGGGAGGGTGGGATGGCAATTGAAAACAACAGATTTGCTAGTCACAAATGTGAACACCATATGAGGTGCCTAAATTCACAGCTTGGCATTTCATTACAAACCACCCATGAACTTACAATGTGTCACACTATAAAGAAACCTAGATCAGTTTTCACATGCAATTTTTAACACTTTCAATTACCTTTGATGTCACTTTTGGCTCACATTTTTGACTTTCTGAATATGCAATATTATTTTAAAATGCAAGTCATTACAGCTTTTCATTTCAGAAATGGGCACAGAAAATAGCACCATGTGTGATCACTAACTACTTGTTTACTTATATCCTGCCTTATTCATGAAAGATTTGAGACAACTTCTAAAGACACATAAAGTAAGTGAAGTAATATAAATTGAAAATAGGCAAAAATAGAGAAATGAAGAGAAACCAATAAAGACATAAAAAAAGAATGAGACTTGTCTACACAAGCCATGCCTGTACACTTGCCAAGGAGGACAGTGCCTATATGAAGATTGTTAAGGTCAAAGGACATCACCAAGTAAAGCCAAGTGGGACTGACTTCATGTGAACACTGAGATTCATGTCTTCATCCTGTGATAACTTTCTCCCAACCTTTCATCAGTTCCATGACTTCAATACCTTTATGCTAAAACAAATAAATCCTTAATGCAGTAAACCATAGAAAAGAGCCATAATTTTATCTCTTTCATGTCATTGACTCCTCCGGATTTCTTTAGAAATAGTTCCCCTAATCTTACAACTAGTACTACTATCATAGAAAGTTATTTAAAAAAAAAAAAAAGTTTAAAGCCTTTTAAAGAATTCCAAAAGTCAGAGCATGGGTCATTTAAGCAATTTCAGCATGGAGAATTTTCTGTGCTGCATTCTGGCTTCCAGTCTGATTTTCTAAAGACTCTTCTTACCTGAGACCTTGTGCGCAGTGAAAAGTCATGCATTCATGCATCCATCTATCCATTCATTATTTATTGTAAATTCATTAATTTAACAGATGATTACTGAGAAGTTCCTATGCTCCAGAAGTTGTGTTAGGCACAGTGAGTGTATTAGTCAGCCAAAGGTGTGCTGATGCAAAATACCAGAAATCGGTTGGTCTTTATAAAGGGTATTTATTTGGAGTAGAAGCTTACAGTTACCAGGCCAGAAAGCATAAGTTACTTCCCTCACCCAACTCTGTGAGGGGTCCGGCTTCCTGGGTTCCTCTCTTCCCGGGGCTTGATTCTCTCCAGGTTCAGCTGCTTGTTCTTGCCACAAGGCCAGCTGTAGACTCTCAGGTGAACAGCTCGTCTCTTTTCCCAGGGCCTTCTCTCCTTCCTCATGACCAAGCTCTCTTACTTCCTGGGGCTCCAGCTCAAGACTCCAACATCAGAACTCCAACTCAAAAACAACTCCAACTCTGTCCTTTGCCATGACTTTTATCTTTGAGACCCCACCCACCAAGGCAAGGGGCAGGGCTCAATGCCCTAATGACATGGCCCAGTCAATGCTCTAATCTTAACTTAATCATGCCCAGATGAAAAGACCAGTGTACAAGCATAATCCAATATCTATTTTTGGAATTCATAACTATATCAAACTGCCAAACTGCTACAGTGAGGAAGGATTTAATGAGACATGTGTACTGTCTTTAAGGGGTATGGAAGACATGAGGCCTAATCCCAACTCCTGTCTCTCTTGTCCACCTCCCCTATAGAGCTCCCCAGCTCCTCTGCTCCACAGGTTCCCCTGAAACTCAGTGTCGACAATTGACATAGTCCATGCCAAGGAGATATAAGAAAAAAATCTAGAGTTTCTGAAAAAGCTTTCCTGATGAAAGGGAAGGCCTAGCTAGAGCAGGGAATTTGGCTTTGCAAAGAATGAGCTACTGAATCAATATCAGTAGCTGATTTCTTTCATTTTGACATTTTATTATATAAGAAAAACAAATCTCTACTTGTTTAAACCACTGTGAGTCCAATTTTTCTGTTACTTGCAGCCTAAAGCATTCCTAACTGAATCAATGAACTCAGCCTATTTGAAAAATTATACTGAGATAACCATAAAATACAAAGCAAAAAAGGAAAATGCTACTGCAGAGGTTCCAATGAAGTGCTATTAGTTTCAAGGAAAGAGAATCATTTCCACTAGAAAATAGTTAAGGAGAAGGGATTTGTGGAAAAAAATAAGGAGGGTAAAAATGGGAAGAATTTTGTTGTTGTATGTATATGCCCCAATAAAACTGTTTTAGAAATAACTTGGTATTGTGAATCTAGAAGAAACTCATCCCCTGAAGCAAAAGGGAAGGGAAGGGAGAAAAAGGGAATGAATATCAAGTGCATACACTCAGAAAGAGGTAAAATTGGTAGAAAAAATAACCAGGAGACATCTGGGAAGATGACAGACTAGAAAGACACAGGACTCTCTTCTCCTCCAGAAAAATAGCTAGAGGACAGGCTGAAACAGCCTGGAAAAAGATCTTCTAGGGTTTAGGACACCAGGTGAAGGCTGGACACTGCCCAGAGGAGAGAGACAAAGGAGGGGAATTGCAACAACAGAACTGTGAGTTGAAACCTGCAGCTGCTGCTGCCGGCACCCTCCCCCACATTAAAGACACTTTAGAATTCTCAGGCCTCCGGGCCTGCAGCTACAGACAAAGAGGGCTCCAGGGATCTACCACCCCAGGAAAGGGGAGAAAGAGGGAAACAACTTAAGGCTGACTCAGCTTCTGACCCACAAATTTGGTCTGCTGTGTCCTACCAGCCCTTCCAAGACAGGTGGGCCCACACCATGCTTTGCCCTGGGAGTCAGCACAGGACTAGAGAAATCCAACCCTTGCAATTTCCCTGTCTTCTAGCCAGGACTGATTGTTGAGGATGCACCTCTCCAGGAAAGGGAAGATAGAGGGACACAGCCTAAGGCTGACTCAGCTTTTAACTCACAAATTTGGTCTGCTATGTCCCTCAAGCACTTTCAGGCAGGGTGAGGCCATGCCATTGTTTGCCTTGGGAGTCCACAAGGGGCTAAAGATAGATGAGCCTCCCAATCCCCTTCTCTATTAACCAGGATTGATTGTTGAGGACTCAGAGGGGAGTGGAAATAGTTCCTAGCCAGGAAGAGGGAGGGGGCTGCCAGAGAAGGCTAGAGAACTGTCTCTGAGAAGGTTTGAATTACAAGGTTTTAGCCTCCAGGCAGGAAGCTCTATCACTTTGATCCAATCTGTGTTGCAACAAATACACTCCAACCAGGCACTGAACTGAGAGCAGTCAAAGGGCACCATCTGCTGGCAGACCATGGAAGTACACTTGAGAAAGTTAAAAATAAGTGAGGTTTTTTCCTGCCTTTATAGCTTCCCTCCCCAAGGTCCTAGGAAGTAACTCTACAACCAATTACTGGGCCCAGAGCCCAATTTTGAGAAAACAGCAGGGACAATCCTAACAATCCAGGTCAAGCCAAGAATCAAAGACCAGTGGTAATACACAGCCTCCCACCACTAAATCCCTACAAAAGAGAAACTGTGTGTCTGAGTAAACTACATCTTAATCAGATGCCTAGACATCAGCAAAAAACTATGAGTCATACTACGAACATGGAAGACATGGCCCAAGAAAAGGAATATATCAAAGCCCCAGAAGAAGCACAGGTTTTCAGGGACCTAATTCGCGACATGTGCACAAATTTCCAAAATCAAATTAATGAGTTGAAAGACAATATGGCTAAAGAGATAAATGACAATAAGAAGACATTGAGCAAGCACAAAGAAGAATTTGAAATCCTGGACAGAAAAGTAACAAAGCTCATGGGAATGAAAGACACAATAGGTGAGATCAAAAACACATTAAAGGCATTCAACAGCAGAATCGAAATGATAGAAGAAAGAATAAGTGATACTGAAGACAGAAAAGCTGAAATTGAAGAGAAAAAAGAACAGAGAGAAAAGAATGGGGAAAAAATTGAGCAGGAGCTCAGAGAGTTGAATGTCAACACAAAAGGCAACAATTTTCCTGTCATGGGAGTTCCAGAAGCAGAAGAGAAGGGAAAAGGAGCAGAAAGAGTATTTGAGGAAATAATAGCTGAAACTTGCCCAACTCTCACAAAAGAAATGAAATTACATGTCCAAGAAGCGCACCGTACACCAATCAGAATAAATCCAAATAGACCTACTCCAAGACACATATTACTCAGAATGTCAAATGTCAAAGATAAAGAGAAAATTCTCAGAGCAGGAAGGGAGAAGAAAACCATTACATACAAGGGACACCCAGCAAGACAATATGGATTTCTTTTCAGAAACCATGGGGGCAAGAAGACAGTGGTATGAATCAATTAGGATACTGACAGAGAAAAATGCCAGCCAAGAATTCTTTATCCAGCAAAATTGTCCTTCAAATATGAAGGTGAGTATAAAATATTCACAAACAAACAGAAACTAAGAGAGTTTGAAAAAAAGAATCCACCTTTGCAGGAATATTAAAGGAAGCCTTGGAACATGAAATAAAAAGACAGGAGAGAGAGAGGCTTGAAGGAGAGTATAGAAGGAAGAATAGCGCAAAGGATAACCAAAAGAGTAAAAAGACAGACAAAAACATAATATGACATATGAAAATGAAAGAATAAAATGGTGGAAGTAAATAATGCATTTACAGTAATATCATTGAATGTGAATGGATTAAACTTCCCAAACAAAAGATACAGGCTGACAGAAAGGATAAAAAGTCATGAGCCATCCATATGCTGCTTACAAGAGACTCACCTTAGGCCCAGGAATACAAACTGGATGAAAGTGAAGGTTTGAAAAAAGATACTCCATGAAAATAGTAACCAAAAAAGAACAGGGGTAGCTATACTAATATCGCACAAAACAGACTTTAAATGCAAAAAAAGAGGTATATAAGCAACAGAATGTCATTATATATTAATAAAATGGACAATCCACCAGGAACATATAACCGTCATAAATATCTATGCACCTAACCAGGGTGCCCCAAAATACATGAGACAATCTCTGGCAAAACTGAAGGGAGAAATAGACATCTCTAAAATAATCATTGGAGAACTCAACACCCCACTCACATCATTAGATAGAACAACTGGACAGAAGATCAACAAAGAAACAGAGAACTTGAACAATATGATAAATGAGTTAGACCTAACAGACATATACAAAATGCTGCATTCAAACTCAGCAGGTTATACATTCTTCTCAAGTGCCCATGGATCTTTCTCCAGGATAGACCACATGCTAGGGCACAATGCAGCTGTCAAGAAATAGAAAAAGATTGAAATTATACAAAGCACCTTCTCGGATCAAAATGGAATGAAACTGGAAATCAATAATAGACAGGAAAAAAGTAAATTTGCAAATATGTGGAGGCTGAACAACACATTCCTAAATAATCAGTGGGTCAAAGAAGAAATTGCAAGTGAAATCAGTAAAATTATTGTGACAAATGAAAATGAGAACACAACCTATCAAAATTTATGGGATACAGCACAGGCAGTCTTGACAGGAAAATTTATAGCCCTAAACACCTATATTAAAAAAGAAGAAAGGGCTAAACTCAAAGATTTAACTAAACAACTAGAGAAACGAGAAAAAGAACAGCAAACCAATCCCAAAGCAAGCAGAAGGAAAGAAATAATAAAGATTAAAGCAGAAATAAATGAAAATAAGAACAGAAAAACAATAGAGAAAATCAACAAAACCAATAGCTGGTTCTTTGAGAAGATCAATAAAATTGACAAACCCTTAGTTAGACTACAAAGCATAAAAGAGAGAAGATGCAAATAAATACAATCAGAAATAAAAGGGGAGAATGTTATGACTGACCCCACAGAAAGAAAAAGTATCATAAGAGGATATTATGAGAAACTGTGTGTCAACAAACTAGACAACCTAGATGAAATGGACAGATTCCTAGAAATGCACAAATAACCTACACTGACACTATAAGAAATACAAGAGCTTAACAAACCAATCATATTTAAGAAGATTGAATCCGTCATCAAATATCTCCCAGCAAATGAAAGTCCAGAACCAGATGGCTTCATGGGTGAATTCTATCAAGCATTTCAAAAAGAATTAACACCGGGAAGCGGATGTGGCTCAATGGATAGAGCCCCCGTTTACCATATGAGAGGCCCTGGGTTCGCTTCCCAGCGCCTCCTTGTGAGGGCAGGCCGGCTCGCACGGCGCCATGGGCTGATGCAGCAAGACCTCACAGCAAGGGGGAGATAAGCAGACACAGAGAAGACACGCAGCGAATGGACACAGCAACACAAGCGGCAAGGGGGGGATAAATAAATAAAATAAATAAATCTTTAAAAAAAA
>JAQZBX010044076.1:0-21469 GCA_029593785.1 Cabassous unicinctus
TATAAATCCCAACAGGCCTACTCCAAGACATATACTTCTCAAAATGTCCAATGCTCAAGACAAAGAGAAAATACTCAAGGCAGCAAAAGAAAAGAGAAACATCACATACAAGGGAAGCACAATAAAATTAAGTGCTGATTTCCAATCTGAAAACATGGGGGCAAGAAGGCAGTGGTATGACACAGTCAAGGTATTAAAATTAGTAAGTGCTCATGGTTGCACAAATCTCTAAATGTACTAAAACCCATGGAATTGCAGACTTTCAAAGGCTTAATTGTATGGTATATAAACTTTTATCTCAATAAAGTGTTATATTAAAGCAAAAACAAAGTTACCATCATCTTCCAGGTCTTGCACATAATTTTGGACTGTTTTCTTGTACAGCAATTAAATAAAGCCAGTTTTTGCTGTTTTCAATAGTAAAACTTCATCTATTTTTAATTGTTTATTTATTCAGTCTCCTACTAATGAATATTTAAGCTTATTTCTATTGCTATCACTATATTTATTACAAATATTACTTTAAGGAATATGCATATACATATAATGTGGTACACAATCTTCATTTAATTATAAGATACATAGGTGGGTGTGTTAAGAGACATGAACAATTTGATGTATGTTGAAACATTGCCTCATCTAAATATGCTTTTCCTTTACATTTATGGATATGACAGAAAAGTATGTAATAAATGTTGTCTTATTCTATATTAATTTCTCATATACTCTGCATGTTTTTATTTTGTTTTATCTTGTGTGTTTCCAAGCTGATAGTTTGCAATAATTTTTCTCAGGTTTTACTTTTCCTGTTAGGTAAATTTTAACTTTGTTTATATGAAGCTTTTGTTCTTGATTAATAATTGCTTATGAATACCAACCAGTAATTATAAAAATAGAAATTACTAGCACGTCTAAACATCCATTCATTTCATCTCTTTATCATCAGTGTTTCTGATTTGGTTATTTCTAAATCCATATTATTTTCCCTTTAATTATTGTAGTAATGCTTACCATATTTAATATATTTTCTTAAGTATTTGAGGAATTTGATTGAAAAATAACACAATTCTTATTTACCCCAGTGTTTTTTAAAATTGAGTGCTGCTGTAGGTAATTTACCAACTTTCCAGGACTTTTGTTCTGTTTTTGTGTCCTTAGAATTATTTCTTCATTTTATAAATATAGATATGTTCACCAAAATATCTTACTTGTTTTAATAATCTTTATCACGTGGTTACAGGAACATAGTGTTCGTTTTACACATGCACATTCAGGTTTTGATATTAAGAGAAGTATTTTTACATTATTGCTGTGAATTTGTTTTATTTTTTCTATTAGTTCTGCTCTCTTCTCAAAAAAAATTTTTTGCAATGACTACCATTGCCTGTCTTCCAGTCCTATTAATTTCTCTCTTTTTACCTGCATAGAAAGTCTGCTTTGACTACCAGCTTTTCTGTAGAGCTACTGACCTTTGGCCAAAGTTGTGGAATCTGTGATGGTTATCTTTTCTCTTGCTGCCTTCAATTTTTTCTCTTTTTCTTGAGCATTGGACACTTTGACAAGTATGTGACTTGGAGTAGGCCAGTTGGGATTTATAATGTTTGGTGTGCACTGTGCTTCCTGGACACATACATCCACCTCCTTCAATAAGGTTGGGAAGTTTTCAGCTATATATTTCCTTCAACATTCTTTCTGTCCCTTTTCCCTACTCTTCTCCCTCTGGGATGCCTATAGTGTGTATGTTTGTGTGTTTTGTGATGTTCAAATCCGTAAGTCCTTGCTGGATTTTTTTCTATCTTTTTACTTATTTCTTCTATTTTCTGTTTGATTTCAGATGTACTGTCTTCCATATCACTAATTCTTTCTTCTGCCTATTCAAATCAACTGTTATATGCATCCAGTGCCTTTTTTGTTTCTTGGATTGTGCCATTCATCACCATCATATCCATTATCTTTTTATGTATGTTTACAATTTCTTCAGTATGTTCTTCCAGGGTCTTCTTAATATCCTTAATCTCTTCCCTCACTTCATTATGTTAGTCCGTGTTATTTGTTTGAACAGCTTTGATTAGTTATTTGATGCTCTGCATCTGTTCCTGGTTTTCAGTTTGTTCATTGGACCGGGCCATGTCTTCATGTTTCTTAGTATGGTTTGTAATTTTTTGTTGCCCTCTCGTCATCTTTTTATCTTGATGGGTTTATTCATTTGATTAGCTTCTCTCTCTGCTCTAGAGTTTTATTTAACCACTGGTTTTGTGTGGGTATTAAGTATTCTCTTTGACACTTTGTTCTTCTTCTTCTATTTCCTTGCTGTTTTCTATGTTCCCTTGAAGGAAAAAGATTAGGGCGAGAGAAAGTGGAAGAGGTAAGAAAAGAAAGAGGATAATAGTAATAATAATAATAAAAATTTAGAAGAGGGACTGTATAAGACTTAGTACAATGAATATTTAACCCATGTAAGTAGTGTAGAGTAACAAGAATAAAAAAGTGGAGTATCTACAATGAAATGTGATACTGAATATAAAAAAATATCTAGGATGATTTAGAAGGCCGGAATGTTGATGAAAGAGAGAAAGAGAAAAAAAAGGACAAAAAGAAATAAAGTAAATAAAAAATGAAAACAGAATAGACAAGATAGAAATAGAAACCAGAAAAAATGAGCACTAAATAAAGAAAGGTGAAATGTAAGAACCACAACAGAAAGCAGAAGACAGAAAGATGAAGGAAAGGAAAGAAATAGTATTGGTAGACAAAATCAGTATACACAGAAAATAAGAAATCAAGGAAGAACTAGTACAGCAAAGAAGAAACAACCTAGCAGCACCTAATTTTTAAAAAGGGGGGTGTAGGAAAGAGAAACAAGAAACAAACAAACAAACGAACAAAACCAAGCAAACACACAAGCAAGTACTCAAACAAAACCTAAGGAAGAACAATGTTCTTTCTTAAGCCCTTCTGGAGCTTCTCAGGCTGCCTGTGTTCATCAATCAACTACCCTGCAGCCTTCTCTCTCCAGGATTTGAAATGAGTTTTAGTGAGCAAACTAAGTTAAAATTTTTTTAAGTAATCTTTTTTTTCCCCAGAAAGCTAAGGGACCCAAAAGAAGCTAATAGAAAAATAATGTCTATGTTTTCCCTGTCCTAAAGTATCAGCTAGATGATTGATATCCCAGTGAATCACTAGTATAAGAGGAGTCAGGAATCAAACTAGGGACCTTATATATTCAAGGCAGAGACTTATCCACTGAGCTACACTTTCTCATTGAGTCGGTTAGCTCTTCAGAAATCTATTCAGTCACTTTTCCTTGGGCAGATTTGCCTCTCCTAGGGCAGCAGGATTCAAAAGCCTGGGTGAGAAGATCCCCCCTCCCCTCTCCTGGTCAGGTTGAGTTCCCTTTTGAAATTCAAATGGGGCCCTGGTGAGTGAGTTCACCACACAGAAATGATTCTCAACCCTCTTCTAGACTACCCCCTCCTCCCAGGGGACCCTAAATAGGCTCTTGGAAATTTATTAAGCATTTCCTACTTCCTGACTCCTTTATGGGAGTTGAAATTTTGATAGTTTTCAGCATGGAACTATTCAATTGGCTAACTCTGCCCTATCTCAGGCCAAATTTCTCTATCTCAGGGCAGTTAGGTAAATCAGGCTTCCTCAGCAGATTCACTTCTCCCTTCTGCCTGGTGCCACCTCGAGCTGGCTGGTATGCTCTCCAAAGCACAAAGGGGGTCCAGGCAACCAAATCCCAATAGAAGAAACCCCTCTTCCACCTTTGTCAGTAGCCTCCCACTGTCAGAGAGTGCTCCCTCTCACTGGGGGTAGGAGTAGGGGCTTACCCCGGCCCTTTGCCCTGGTGGTGGGGCTTAGCTATCTGTGATTTCCAGGCACAGAGCTAAAAACACATGTTTTTATCTTGAGCAATATATCTCCCTGTCCAGCTCCCTCCAGATTGATGCCCCAAAGGCTCCTGCTCCATGGGCTCCCAGAACAGGTCACTCGGGCAGGATCTTGTCCCCACTCAACTGTCTTTTGTGAGACATGGAGAGCACCCACTTAAACTGATGCCATCTTGCCGCTTCCCCCATATGTTGTTTTCATTTCTCTTTTTATCTTTTCATTGTTCTTACACTCTCCTCCAACTCTATGTCTCTCCTATTTTTTCCTTTCAATCTGCAGAACTCCATTTATTATTTCTTGAAGGGCAGGTTTCTTATTGACAGACTCTCTTAATTTCTGTCTATCTGTGAATATTTTGAACTCTCCCTCATTTTTGAATGCCAGCTTTGCTGAATGAAAAATTCTTGGCTGGAAGTTTGTTTTTTTTTACCTTTAACACCTATGTCATATCAGTGACTTCTTGCCTCCATGATTTTAGATGAGAAACCAGCATTTAATCTTATTGAGATTCCCTTGTATGTGGTGGTTCTCTTTTCTCTTGCTGCTTTCAATATTTTGTCTTTGCCTTGAGCATTGGACAATTTGACAAATATATGTCTTGGAGTAGGCCTGTTCTTATTTATACTGTTCTGGATGTGCTTTGCTTCCTGGACATGTATGTCCGTGTCCCTCAATAGAGTTGGGAAATTTTCAGCAATTATTTCCTCCAACACTTCTTCTGTCCCCTTTCCCTTCTCTTCTCCCCCTGGGATGCCTATAATTCATATGTTTGTGTGTTTCATGTTGTCATTTAAATCCCTAAATCTCTGCTGGATTTTTTTCTATCCTTTAATATATCTGTTCTACTACCTGTCTGATTTCAGCTATACTGTCTTCCACATCACTGATTTTTCTCTCTGCCTGTTCAAATCTGCTATTGTGTGCTTCTTGTATATTTTTTATTTTTGCATTGTGCCATTCATCATCATCATATCCGTTATCTTTTTACATATGTTTACAATTTCTTCAGTACATTCTCCCAGTGTCTTCTTAATATCCTTAATCTCTTCCTTCACTTCATTAGAGTTGATTCATGATATTTGGGCATCTCTGATTAGTTGTTCCATGTTCTGCATCTCCTCCTGTTTTTTGTTTGTTCATTTTACTGGGCCATGTTTTTCTGTTTCTTAGTATGGTTTCTAATTTTTAATTGATGTCTAGGCATCTGTTTATCTTGATGGATTTATTCAGTTAATTAGCTTCTCTTCCTACTCTAGGGTTTTATTTTGTTGTTTTCTTTTGCATGTGTAAGGTGTCACTTGGATACTTTGTTCCTCATATTCTACTTCCTTGCTGTTGTCTATCTTCCCTTGAAAAAAAGAATCAGGACCAGAGAAACATATCAAGATAAGAAGATTAAAAGAATAATAGTAATAATGATAAAAGGTAGAAGAAGAACCATACAAGACCTAAGAAAATAAATAACATGAGTAAAAAGTACAGTGGAATAAAAATAAAAAAGTGGAATAGAAACAGTGAAATGAGACACAAAATAGAGAAAAATATGTAGAATGAATTAAAAGACCAGAGATGAGAAGAGAGGAAAAGAAAAAAGAAAAAGAAAAAAAAGTAAACAGAGAGAAAACACACACACAGAGAGAAAGAGAGAGAGAGAGAATTGAAAAGAAGTGGAATGAAAAAACAACAGCAGAAAACAGATGATAGAAAAATGAAGGAAAGAAAATAAATAGCATAGGGAGAAAAAATTGGTAAAAGAAAGAAAAGAGAAACAAAGAAAGGAGAAAGAAAACAAACATGAAATAAGACTGCAACAACTAATAAAAAAAGAGGAAAAAAAGGGGGGGTAAACAGCCTTCGCTCTGAGGCCCCTAAGGAGCATCTCTGGCTGCTGGTGTTCATCAGTCCATTACCCTGTAACCTTCCCTCTGCAGGTTTTGAACCAGGTTTTAGCAAGTAATATAAGGGAAAAAGAAGGAAGCTTTTTTTTAAAAAAAAAAATTAAGAGATCCAAGAAAAGCTAATACAAAAAGAATGTCTGTATGTTCCATGTTCTATAGTATCAGCTGGATGTCTGGTAACCAAGTGGGTCAGTTCTCTACGAAGAGCCTGGAATTGAACCAAGGACTCATATATGCTAGTCAGGAATTCCTCGACAAAGATAAACTGTCTTCTTAGGTTAGTTAGGCTTTCATAAATCTATCTGCTCCCTTTCCCTCAGGTAGATTACATTCCTAGTAGTTTGCCAGATCCCTGCTGAATAGGTGCCTGTCTGTCCCTGCCCCCTCTCTAATCTAATTCCTCTCTTTATCTGGGCAGCTAGGCATGACAGCCTGCCTGAGGAGTTTCCCCTCTCTTCTCCCTGCCAGATGAGGGTACGTTCTGAGATTCAAAGGGGTCTTAGTTGGTTTTCAACTATGGAGTTGAATATAAGTGATTGGTGTTTATATGACTGTTTTATATGATGGAATTTGCACTTTTTAGGTAATCAATATTGATGTAATTACAATAATATTCAGGAGTTATGCCTAATTTCACTTCATGTTTTTGACAGTAACTTCAAAGAAATGAATAAATATTAAGGAATATTAGATTACTTTGTTGAAGAAAACTTTAACACTCTAAATTTATTCTATAGCCATCAGGGTACTCTAACTATATATTGTTAATTGCATATGGTAGTACCTAATATATTCCAAATCACATTTAGAATTCATTTAGTAATTATAAAAATAGTCTAAATGTAAACACCAAGGGCTACTAGAGTTTATCGTGTTTCTCTCTCTGATTGTGGGTTTGAGAGCCAACATATGAGAACTTCTTCATAACAACTTATTGTTCTGCCATGAGAACAAGTAACATCCCATGTGCAGGCTGCTCCAATATCCTGGGCAGAGAATGTGGGCACTGACTGTGGATTAAAATCATAGTCAATACAAAATGCACATGTGTCATAAGTAGTTTTTCTTCTTACTGTAATGTAAACTAGTCTTAGTTTGCTAAGAAAATATCAAATGGTTTTCCAGAGAAGCTGCAGCAATTTATGCACACACACAAATAATATTTCTACATATCTTTGTTCCACATCATCACCAATAATTGGTGAATCCAGATTTATTTTTTCCAAACTGCTGAATATGTGGTAGTACCAGGTGGATACACTTTGTTTTCTTCTTATCAATGATGCAGAATATACTGTCACATGTAAAACAAGATATCTGTGCTTCCTTTCCTTAAAAATACCTAAGTCTGAAAAGCCACACATTTTTAAGTGATTTATATCTAATTCTGTGACCTTTTTTTTTTGGTTCTTGAAAAAAAAACTTCATTTATTGCAATCAAATTCACATATATGTTTCCATGGTACATATTTTTGTATCTTGTACTCCTCCTCCATCTAGTCTTCTTCCTCTTCCTCTCTTCCAGCTTCTTCTCCTCCTCTTCTTCTAAAACATTCCTTCAAACTTCTAAATATATCTTCAAAATTATTTTAATAGTGATTTCCTCAATTCATTATTTAATTGATTTAGAGTTAGTTTTGAGTAGGTTGAGTAAGAGAAATGTTCTTCCCACTGAAGTTCCTTGCTGCATCTGTCATCTAAATATTTATATACATACCCTCCATTCTGTTGCATCTGTACTTGTCATTTTTTTACTTTTTGCCACAATGTTTACTTACTATTATTTTATAGAAAGACTTGATATCTGTTTAGGAAATCCTTTTAAATTTTTTTCCCTTAAGAGTGTTTATTCTATTTGGATTTCATGTGAATTTATGGTCAACTTGTCAATTTCTACGGTAGAAAATCTGTAAGGATTTTTCTTTAGGTGTCATTCAACCTATGAATATAATTGACATTGTTATAATATTGAGTCTTCCAATCCATATATAGGATCTATCTCTCCATTAATTCAGCTACTCCAGAGCCCTCAATGAAACATTTAATTTTTCCCACAAGATCTGGCAAATCTCTATTACTTTATATTTCACTCTATTATGAATTGTTTTTTTAAATTAATTTTCTATATTTTCTTTTCTATAGGTATTTCATATTTCTTTATTGGCATATAGTATCCAATTGCCTTCTCAAATATGACTCAAATAATATTCTTACTGTATTTGCACAGGTTTTTATTTAACTTTCTCAATCAAAATTATATGTGTTGCTATTGAAAGTGTTATTTCTTCATTTCCATTCCTATATGTTTTATTTCCCTTTTCTTACTCAACTATGCTTCCTAAAGAGTTGGTGAGAGTGGTCTTATTTGTCTGGTTCCCTATGAAGAGATGCTTCTATCAAACATATTTTAAGTAATATGTTGCTTGATCTAAGAAAATTTCCTTTTAATAGTTACTTTTTCTCATACTCAGGATATTTCTTTCTAAATACTCTATAACAGTTTTTATCATGAATTAGTATTTTAGCAACAGAATTCATTTCTGAAAACAAGGCATGATCCTATGAAGTTTCTCCCTTATACTCTCTTGTTGTCATGAATTATTTATTTTCATTTTTCTAATGTTGAACTACATGTTTTTGTAATAAATACAACTTGGTAATCATATATATAAAGAGAGAGAAAGAGATAGATCATATATTTGTGCTTTATATAACCCTCTGAAATTCTTGTAAAACTTTTACATATACATTAATTTATTTTTAAAATACCTTATTTCTTGAAATACATATCCTATTCTATCATTTTTATTTTTCCAGCAATCTTCTAACCACAGCATCATATGCAACTTTTCTAATTTGGACAGTGTGTTAGCTTGCCAGATTATTGCCATTGCAAAATACCAGAATGGGTTAGCTTTTATAAATTGAATTTACTTGGGGTATGTGGAAGTTTGGAATTATTTATGAATTTCAAAAAGAGATATGTTTGTAAACTGGTCTGTTCTTCTGGAAGTGATACCCTTTGATTGTATTAGATTCATCTGAGATGCCTTTCATTAAGTTATGTTTAGATTAGGGCTTTGATTTGACCACATCACTAGGGTGACTCAGTTTGAGTCCCCACCCCATTTGTGAACTATATAAATGGACACTGAATCAAGAAGACACACAAAGGAATAGAGAGAGCTCCATAGACATGGAAAGGAGAGAACTTGTCAGCTTTGAGCCTGTGGTCCAGGAAAGAGAGATGAGCCATTAACTTCATAGTTTACAGCTGACCATGTGCAGAGACCAGAGCAGCTGAGCCTGGAAAGAAAAGAGGCCTCCAACTTACAGCTGAGATCAGAAGATGCTGGGCCCATGGAGCCTTAAGAGGAAAGAGGAAGTCTGAACCCTGGCAGATATTGGCAGCCCTCTTGCTTCAACATGTGGCAAATGACTTTGGATGAGAAAGTATCTCTTATGGTACCTTGAGTTGAACTCTTTAGGGCCTTGCAACTGTAAACTTTTACCCCAGATAAATACCCTTTATAAAAGCCAACAGGTATCTGGTACTTTGTATCAACAACCCTTTGACTGACTAATACAGGGTAAAAGCTTAGAGTTCCAAGGCCATGAAAAGTCCACACTGAAGCACTATCAGAGATGCTTTCTCACCAAAGTAAGCTGCCACATGTTGAAGCAATATGGCCACTGATCTCTGCTGAGGTTTGAGCTCAGCTGAGGGCAATCAGGCTTAGAGCTTATTTCTTTCCAGACCTTCTATATCATTCTTGGCTGTTCCACTTTCTTCTTAAGTCAGCTGTAAGATATCAGGCATACAGCAGGACTTGTCTCCTCTTGAGCTGCTTCATGGGCCCTGCCTCATGGGTCTTTGTGCTTAAGTGATCTTCTATTTCTTTCTCACATGCCAGGATCAAACATGGCATCTTCCTTTACCTCTTGCTGCCTCTCTCTGTGTTTCCATTTATATCAGACCCAGCAAGAGGGTGGAGTCTCAACCTGAGTCATGCCTCACTGACATAGTCCAATCAAAAGCCCTAAAGTGATTTTATCAAGTAATCTAATCAAAGGGCCCTCAACTGAATTTAATGTAATCAAATGTTATCACACCCACAGGAATAGACTAGTTTAAAAACACAATCTTTTTCTTTTTGTGATTCATAAAATAATCTCAAACTGCCACAGCCTGTTGAATGATATGATTTCCATTTGTATCTCATGCTAGTTCCTCATTTCAGTTGTCTTTTGATGTGGATCTCTTGTAGTTGCTTCATTTATGTAGTTTCCTAAGACAGGGCCAGTAGGAATTCAGGAATGTAATATCTGAGATTTATGATTTTTCTTTCACATATTTGATTAAAATTCAAATATTAAGATTAAGAATGTATTTTTAAAATGTATTCTTAAAATATTAAGATTAAGAATGTATTTTTAAAATTTTCTGTTTTCTAATTTTAATTTTAAAAAATCAAATCTTTCTTACAAATATAAAGCTCATACTCATTTGTAATAATCATCCCCCACTTCATGTTTTCTCATACTTATCAGATATTGGCAATTCTAATTTGGGTTTCTTTGTCAGGTCTATATTATATTTTATTTTCTAAATAGTAACCTTTTGTGCCTTTAGTTCTGGAAATTATCTCCAAAATAACTTATTCTCCTACATTTGAATTTTTTCAACCATGTTTGCAAAGTGTGAGAAATTTATTGTTTTTAAATTATTCCCTTGCATTTGTACTTTGAACCCACTTCTTCCTTCTTTTCCTTATTTTATATATTCTTCATGCATATTGAATTAAGGTACTTTTAATAGCCTCATGTCCATGAAAATTATATATTCATTGTTTTCTATGGCAGTGTTGGTGTATTTAGATTTGTGCATATATCATTAATGTAGTGACCCTAAATGGTCTTTTCATGTCTAGGAAAGGACTGTGTTTTGCTTATGGGTTTCCCATGATTTAGGGTTTTAAAACAAAATCATGACTGGAGAAATGTTATGCTGAAACCTGTAAAATGGCAAAAATGCCTTGAAGGAAAGTGTTGAAAGAGCATTTGAAAGTTCCAAAAAATTCTAAATGAGAATGAATCTTAAATACCCACTCAAAATATCCCTCAGCATTCTATTTTTAGTTCTATTTTCTTTAGGACAGTGTCTGGTGCTCTTGGATTGTGAATGCCTGCCTGATGCCATATGCAGATCTGAGGAGTTGTCCTGTGATAGATTTTTCCATGATTCTATATTCATGTTTTGAGTTATCTCAGTCTATGTCTTCTGCCTAGTATCACATATATATTTTTTGTTCCCCCTCTTAAGGATATGTTGTAGCTGAACTCTTTTGTTCATTATTATACATGATTATTAGTATCGTATTACAATAAGCTAGAAAAAATGCATATATTACTAAAATATAGCCACATATACAGAGAGAAACACAAACACAACAAGATAAAATAGAGACAGGTGATATATTGATAGAAAGAAAGATAGATAGATAGATAGATAGATAGATAGATAGATAGATAGATAGATATGTAAATATGGTAGATACACTAAGGGTAAAATTTTGGTAGGTAGTAAAATATTTGGCCTTAAACTGAGCATGAAATCAAATTTTATTATCCTAAATGAATGCAATTATTTTAAAATCAGTAATACAGCAAATAAAAAGGTAGGATAAATGATAAACATCCAACTTATAGGCAGGAAGAAAAGCTTACAAAGTATATGCTCTGTTGAGACATAGATTTTATTTTATTTTATTTTATTTTTTAAAGATTTATTTATTTATTTGTTTATCCCCCTCTTGCTGTTTGTGTTTGCTGTGTCCATTTGCTGTGTTTTTTCTGTGTCTGCTTATCTGCCCCTTGCTGCGAGGTCTTGCTGCATCAGGCCACCGGGCGGCGCGGGCTGGCCTGCCCTCACAAGGAGGCCCCAGAAGCGAACTCGGGGCCTCCCATATGGTAAATGGGAGCTCTATCGATTGAGCCACACCCGCTTCCCGAGACATAGATTTTAATAGTCCACATTCCAATGAGGGAAGCTACTTTAATGGGGATCTCAGTGTTGGCTCTATTTTGTGTCATTAATCCTGCAGTTGAGTCTCAATTCTATAACTTTATTACTTGGTACAGACATTTGTAGGAAGATGAATACAATGAGAACAATTTGACTTGAATTATCTAAATCAAAACGATGAATATTCTCTTCCAGGGCATCAGGATCCTGTACCTTGAAGTTCTCTCAAATACATGGGCACCTAGTAAGGTACTCATCAATTGTCCTCTCCATATGATATCATTCTTTGTTTTTAGCTAACAATCATCCTAACATCTTTCAAAATAAATTTAAAATATGGAAAATATTTTCCAAAAAAATGTGTGAATTACACCAATGCCTAGATTTGAAAAATTAGGACACAGGTGCATAGCTCACTATCATATATGTAAAAAGCAAAATCTTATGCAGAAAAAAATCTGGATATTTAATTGGGATATTGTTGCAGTCTGGCAGTTTGATGTAATTATGAATTCCAAAAATAGATATTGGATTATGCTTGTAAACTGGACTGTGAATCTGGGTATGATTAAGTAATGATTAGGGCATTAACTGGGCCACATCAGTAGGGTATTGAGCCCCACTCCTTGGTTGGTGGGGGAATCAAATATAAAAGGCAAGGCAAAACACAGGGAGTGCAGTTTTGATGTTGGAGTTCTGGTAAGGAAGGAGAGAAGGCCCCAGGACAGAGATGAGCCGTTCGCCTGAGAGTTCACAGCTGACCTTGTGGAAAGAAGCAAAGCCTAGAGAGTCTCATAGTCCACAGCGGACCTTGTGGAGGAAACAGAGGAGCTAAGCCTGGAGAGAAAGGCAGCCCTGGGAAGAGAGGAACCCAAGAAGCCTGAACTCTGGCAAATGTTGGCAGCTGTCTTGCTCCAACACGCGGCAATGGACTTTGGTGAGAGAAGAAACTTACACTTTATGGCCTGGTAACTGTGGACTTATACCCCAAATAAATACCCTTTATAAAGACCAACCCATTTCTGGTATTTTGCTTCAGCACTCTTTTGGCTGACTAATACAGAAATTGGTACCGAGGAGTGGGGATGTGCTTTTGCGTATACCAAAATGTTGGAATGGTTTTATAAATGGGTAAAGGGTATTTTTTGGAGGAATTGTAAAATGCTTGATGGAAAAGGCCTAGATCACTTTGAAAAGACTGTTGATAGTAATATGGATGCTAAAAAGACTTTCTATGATGCCTCAGAAGTAAATGATGAAACTATTATTGGAAACTGGAGGAAAGGTGATATGTGTTTTAAAGTTGCAGAGAACTTAGCAAGATTGATTCCTGATGTTTTATGGAAGGCAGAATTTGAAAACGGTGAACCTGAGAATTTAGCTGAAGAACTTTCCAAGGTAAACTCAGAGAATGTGGCTTGGCTTCTCCTTGCAGTTTATAGCAAAATACTAGATGATTGAAATACACCAAGGACTGAACTTTTGGGCACAAAGAAAACAGAAACTGATTCCAGAACTTCCAAGTTTCTGGAAATCAAGTTTCCAAATGAAAGTGCCCCATTTGAAGACTTAGCTAAACCTGGAACTTGTAAATCAAAATTGAGGATGCAGTTATCTCATAAATACTTGTGGAAAGTCTTACAGTGTGATGGCTTGGACCCCTGCTTCCTGCATGCTAAACCAACAAAGTTTTTGAGAGAGCTGTATGAACAAAACCACTGTCAGCTTGGACAAAAAAGGACATGGAAAGGAGAGAGTGAAGGAGAAACAGCTTTAAGAATGCATTGTCACTGACTTAAGGTTTTTTGAATATTGTAATGTATTTTCAGAATTCAGAGGGTGGATTGTTACAGTCTGGCAGTTTGATGTAATTATGAGTTCCAAAAATAGATATTGGATCATGCTTGTAAACTGGACTGCTAATCTGGATATATTCATACTTAAGAACATGTATCAAATATGAGTTAAAATTCATTCCACTATCTTTCAGAAACTTTTAATCCAGATAATCCTGCTTGGATGTTCAAAATATCTGTGGAGCATTCTGCGTAGAGCAGTTTTAATCTCTCTGTTCCACAGGCTATAGATGATGGGGTTTATGAATGGGGACACTATGGTGTAGAAGACAGCTGGAGAAGATTACTGAGAGATGCCTTATTTTCAAGATGACCAAAGGCAGCAATTAACCCAGAAACTAAAAAGAAAATGAGAAATGCCAGCTGGGGAGTACAGGTGGATAGGGCTTTATTATGGGCTTCCACAGAACACATCCTAAGCACCATTGAAAATATATCACTATAGGACTTAAGCAAAAAAGCAGAAAATAATGCAAGAATACAAGTACTCAGAGCTAAAGCCACAAACTCAGAAAACTGAATATCTGAAGTGATCCTCAAAATTTGAGGTCCATCACAGAAATATTGATGGATCACATTAGACTGTGAAGAGAAGCCTGAACATGATGCCTATGTGGATAGCAGAATAGACCAACCCAGTGGTCCATGAGCCACCAGCTGCCTATGTGCACAGACGCGGGGTGATGGTGAGCCCATAGTGCAGAGGGTTGCAAATGGCAACACAGCAATAATAGGACATCACCACAAGGAAGGCCAACTCTGTGAATATGAAGAAGATAAACAGGAAAATCTGAGCAGCACATGTGGGAAAGAAATCAATTTACTGCCTGTCAGAGAATTCACAACTATTTTGGTAACAGTAACTGAAATGCAGCAAAGGTCTATGAGGGATAAATAACCTAGAAAGAAGTACATTGGAGAGTGCAATTTTGGGTCTGTCACAATGACAGTACCAGTTAGAAGAATCCCAGTCAAGGCTCCCATATAAATTACTAGGAACAGCAAACCTTACAGGATTTGGAGATCTTGTGAGGTTGAGATATCCATGAGGAGGAATTCAGTGAATAGAGTGAGATTGTCCATTTCTCATAATATATTGCCATTTCCCTATATTCAAAATATAAAATAAGAATATACTAAAATAAAATGGAGATAATTGACACATTAACAAATAAAATTCCACCATTAGCATCCATATATGTCTTCTCCTGAAAAAACTCAATATTTTGAAATCAATGAATTCATATATATATTTCCCTTTTCGCTTTCTTTTCTAACTCTGCTCTTATATGTTAATTTCAACATTTATAGGAACGGATAATCTAAGATATCAAGTTATTTTAAAGGAAATCAAGGCCTTTCAATTATGAGTTCTATTTACAGTAATTTAGTAAACTATCTTTTCAAACTCTGCCAGGAGACATCCAGTAATTATTTTCCCATTTTATTCATTAACGAATTTTAATTCCAGATATACACTGTGTAAGAGAGCCTCTGCAGCACTGAACAGCTGTTCTCTTCATTTACCAGGTGACTAGGATGATTGCTGATATCTCTAAGTCTTTGGCCAGTTGACTAAAAGTTGGTTTCTGTAACACAGTTAATGAATGGTTCTGAGATTCTTCACAGAATGGATTTAATCCAAAAGACGCCAGATGGATTTTACCTCATCACTCTTTCTTGTGTCCTTTGAGACTTTTCATCCTTTGAGTACTTTCTGTCATCCTTTGCAACAGTGCCCCACCAAAAATAGAATCTTTTGAGATCTAATTTATTCCAATTTCCCATTGCAGTGTATACCAGTACTTTTTTCTCTAGTTTACCTTCTCACCTGAAGCCTGTACCTCAGAAAAACACCCCACCTGATATTAATCTTCCTCAATGCATCCTCCTTCCTTCAGTCTGGCATGAATTCTAATATTTGATGAAGGGCTAATTTTATTTCCAGATAGATTGCCCCCTGCTTTTCTAGATTTTGGAGAAATCTGCTTATTCTAAATAACTACGGTAACTACAACTCTTGAGGTTATCATGAAGCAGAACAAATCATAAAGAAATCCTATTCCAGTCTTAATTATACTTTGAATTCTAATACTGATTATCTTGAGGGATGTCAATTGAGAATTATTTAATTTTATATTTGGAAAAACTAAATGGAGGTAAGTAACTATAAAATGTTAGAAATATAAATTAATGTATAATATAAATTTATATGTATATAATTTATAGTCATATATTTTTTCTATTTCATCCATGTGTAATTACTAAAAAGCATACAATTATTATGTGAATAATAATTTTAATGGTGTTGATTTGCTTTCATTGATTTTATTTATATGAATTTATAGGATTTTTATAAAATATTTAAGTAAATTATTTTACTATAATAATAATTTTCATTATGCATATTTCTTTTTTCCTCAATTTTCTGAGGAAGATAAATTTATTTAGCAAAGATTTTATTTAATAGCCAAAACAATACTCAGTAATTAATTTGATATTATTTTCCTAAAGGATAGCTTTTGGACATATCCCAAATCCCAGATCTTTTAAATTCCTTTATCACACCACACATGCTTATTGATCCTTAGAAGTCTCATTCATATCCTACATCTCTTCAGATTGCATCTGTCCACTTGGTCTGTAAAATTCTCAATTTTCCCTAGGCTAAATTTATCATACATCTTCTATTTCAGAGTGATCATGATAGTCTTGGGCATAAGAGGGAGAGAAAGAGTCCATGTTTATTCCTGCTTCAGGGATATTTAGAAAATATTTATTTCACAATATATAAATGTGGGAAAAACTAGTGGAATACCTATTCCTCATCAATTATTAAACACATGAAATACAAGAGTATAATAAAAACTATATAGAGCATATCTAGTGCTTAATATCCTGTAAATAATTATAAGAAATTGTCCATGTTAGCAACTTCACTGGATATCTCTGCAAATTCATTCATATTTGAAGGACTGTTATGCTTAGGAGGACTGATTTCTATGAAATGCCATGATAACACACTGTTACCTCTGAATTTATTAGCTATCCTTTACAACCTAGTTCAAGTAATATTTAATACATAGTGTTTTTACTAGTTCAATTTCTTGGTAATTTCTGTATCATTATATTTTGATATTTGGAATATAGCCTATGTATCACATATATATTTTCAAGTACTGTTTTTTAAAATTGTCAACTGTAATAAAACCAGTAGTAGAAACTTTCAGATTCTCTGAGTACCAATTTATAATTTGGGGCAGAAATAATTAAGTATGCTAATGATACTGGACACATCACAGCTAGGTAAGTACATTTTAAATTAGCCATTTTAAAAAACTTGAAGTAAAGCTTACAGATTTACCTGAGAAATGAGGAAACATTTTTATCTTCTGTAATATGAATATTTCTTTTGCACAGTTGCAGGGACTTTACAAAATCTGTGATCTTGTTTCATTCTTCCTGAATAAATTTCAAGGAGTCACTTCTCCAGAAAATTCACATTTACCCAGAATTATTGGAAAAATTATACTTCTAGATTCTTTATAAACATGGTTATTATTTAGGATGGACACATATGTGTCATATCTCTCAGAAACCCTGGGGAACTGATTTCATCATCTAGAAGAGCCAGTTTTCTTTCAACTCCTGATTGATGAGGAATTTTTCCCTATCCGCTTGAGATTAAATTTATAATAGTGCTTATTAGCAAAGTTCTTTATTGTTAAACTGAACAAAAGAGGCGTGTTCCAGACATTTCATAGTTACTGGTGATCAGTGTTTTCCATTTTATGTCACATCATAAATAGAATTATTAACATTACAATATATCCATAATATCATGCAGCTTCAATAAAACTATATTTTAAGGGTTTAGAATACCATTACGGCATCAACAAGTAAAACAAACAAAAATTGACCAGTAGTTACTAAATTAAAGTAGAATTCATTTTAGAATAAATTATTAAAAGAAAGCAATTAAAAGGGTTTGTGGCATATAGTGAAAGTCTTATCAAAAGTGCGTGTAAGAGATTGTTGCACACGATATATGACAAAATGTTAGGTACCCCACAGAGTGTGAGTTACTACCTTGAAAAGCAGAGTATGGGAAAGTAGCCCATTTGGCATTATTCTGAAAATGCTTATTAATTGCTGTCAATCAAGAGAGTATCAGAGTATGGGAGAGACTAGAAGCACTAAGGAACGCCTTAGAAATGAAGGCTGAAAAATAAAAGTCTCCACATACCTTGCAGCTTATCCCCAGAGATATGAAAATCATGGTGAGTAGAGAAAAGAAGTCAAATCTATGAAAACAGAAATCACACTTGATGAAGTATAGAACAGTTTTGGCTTAACCAGAGCCAGGATGCCTCCAAAAAGGTTCCACAAAGCCCAAGCAGATCTTTACCAACTTTCATAATCATTCCATTTTCTTAGTCTTTATATGTGTATTTTGGGCAAACAAGCAAATATCTGAAGGTTTGCTCAGTGTCTTAGAGGTTGCAAAAATTCCCCGATATGGCAAGGATATTCACAGTGAAACAAAATATGTAGAAGAACTTGGCAGGTTTGCAATCTGGAGATGACTGTGAGGGAAAGTGATGGCCAGACATCTAATAGAGCCATACAAATATTTTCATGAAATATTGCACTCAGAAGATGGTAATGGTAGGAAAAATACATACAAAAATATATTACCTGAGGCTCCTTGAAATTTGGCAGAACATAATTTAATATAATTTACATAAATTATCTGTTCTCATGTTTTTGGGTTCAGGAACTATTTGCACTCTAGAAATGATAGAAATTCCTAAATAATTTATAATTCTATTGCTTTTGTCTGTGGAAAATTACCATATTAGACATTAAAACTGATATGTGTATAAAATTATTTAAGTTTTTCAAAAAAATATGTCATCATATATTTTAATACATTTTAAAAATATTTTGTTTTCCAAAATTAAAATAAATTTTGGGAAAAGAAAAATGGTTTTTATCATTTTCAAATTTTATGTATTTCTGGCTTACTGGGAAATAGCTGAATTATCATATCTGTTCCTTCATTCATTCTGTTGCAATATATTGGTTTAGGCAAAGAGTATGAAGAAAATATTGTGTTACAGAGATATATAATTAGAAAAGGTAAGAAATATTTGTTTAGATTTTTAAGATGCTTCTTAATATTCTTGTATAATATTAATATTCTAAACTGCAAATCAGCAAGTGGCAATTTTTTAAAGAATTGTTCCAATCTGTAATAAACTTTTTTATTCCATTAGATTTAAATCCATGCTCAATTTAGAAATTTTAATTGGTTTTTCCTATGCATAATTTTGTAACATCAAGTCAAGTTCATCTGGAAAATATTTGTTCACAGAATGATTCAGATTTTAAAAATATGACATTTTATTTTACATTTCCAAAATAAACCACATTTATTAATATCTCTAAGAGTCATCTCAGATCTTTTACCCTTGGGAAGTTCTCAAGTTCATATGTAGGACACAAGTTTTTCTAAATTTCTTTTACACTTGCAATTCAAATTTTATCATTAGCCACTAATTTTAGTAGTTGATTTCATTATATTCATGTTATTAATAAAGCAGTTGTAGGTTTAACGAAAAATCCTGCAGAAAAGATAGAAATCTTATATATCCCCCACCTGCAGTTTTTCTTATTATTAATATTATACATTTCTACATTTTCCTATTGATCTTCTGTCTAGATAGTCAATCCATTATTGAATGTGATGTATTGAATTCTTCTATACTGTACAAACATCAATTTCTCCTTTCAAATCTTTAAATATTTATTTCATACATTTGGTGGCTTTGCAGTTAGGTGCACAAATATTTATAACTGTTAAGTCTTTTTCTTTAATTGACCCATTTATAGTTATGTTGTATTGTTCTTTGTCCCAGGAAGCAGTTTTATTTTTAGATAGAGTAGTTATGGTTTACAAAAAATCATGGAAAAAGAACAGAGTTCTCATATAACACCCCCTCCCACAAAAACAAATGCAGTTTTCCTTATCATTATTATTTTACATTAGTGTGGTACTTTGTTACAATTGCTAAACGAATATTATCATTATGTGTTAACCATGGTCCCTCTACACAAATACTGTCCCTTTATCCTATTGTTACCCCTCTTTTTGTTGTAATTGTTGCATATTATATCTTCATACATTGTATATACAAAAGCACAGATTTATCATTACTTTTATGTGCTTGAATTTTAGAACTTTAGCAAAGTAAAAAGTGGAATTATATAAATACAATACATTATTACTGGTGTTTATAATTACATAAAAGTTTACCTTTACCAGAGACCTTAGTTTTTATGTAATTTGACTCACTGTTAAGTGTTCTTTTATTTCTGTCTGAAAAATTTGCTTAACATTGTTTGTAGGGCAGCTCTAATGTGACAAATGACCTCAGGCTTTTTACTTTTGAGTTTGTTTTAATATGAGAATGTCATCTTAATCACATTTTATCTTGTTATCTCTGGTATGTTCTCTTTCAGTGCCTAGCCCTCCTAAAAGGAAGGTCAGGCTTAGACAAAATCATGGGTTCCTCACTGTGGTTTCTGAGCATGTGTCTTGTACTTGGCATATGCTAATGACCTTAGAAACTTCTCTGTTTAGAGAAATCTGAATGCCCCCACTACACACTACACCTGATGGAATAGACACTCCCTTTCCTAGGTACACTATTTTATGTCTTGAATTGAGTACCCCTTTGCCCCAAGCCATGCTTTAGCTGTCTGCAAACTGCTTCTTCCTACAGGGCAAGTTCTGGGAGGGTGAGCCAGAGATGAGCGCTGTAGTACAACCCTTCAGACTGCCACCTATAGATTGGCACCATCACACAAGCAAATCAGTATGTTTGTAGGGGTTTCTTTGTTCTCTCCAAACTAGTGTCAGTGATCCAGAATGAAAGTGAAGACTGACTTGAAACCACAGTGAGTAGAAGGAGCCAGTAAGGGCTCCAGGAGCTTCTCCTAATATTTTTAAATTATGTATTTATTTATTTCATTCCTCCCACCCATTCACCATTTGTGCTTGCTGTCTGTTTCTGCTTGCTTTGTCTGCTCACTGAGTCTGATTACTCAGTCTGCTCACTGTGTCTGCTCATCTTCTTTAGGAGCTGATCCTGGGACCTCCCATGTGGCAGGTGGGCACCCAATCACTTGAGCCACATCTGCTCCCTGCTGGCTGTGTTCCCTCATTTCATCTCCTCATTGAATCAGCTCACTGTGTTAGCTTGTTGTCTGTTCATCTTTACTAGGAGGCACCAGGAACAGAACTCAGGACCTCCCAGGTAGGAGTGATATAGTCAAAATAGAGAATAATTGCAATGCCAAAAAGCTCCTTCATGGTTCCCTTAAATAATCTCATCCCTTCTGTAGCAGTTTGATATTATTTATGAATTCCAAAAATAGATGTTGGATTATGTTTGTAAACTTGTCTATTCCTCTGGGCATATTAGATTTTATTAGATTCAGATGTTTCACTTTTACTTGATTAAATTAAGACTGGGATTTTGATTCACCCATGTCAGTAGAATATTGAATCCCCACCCCCTTGGTGGGTGGACATTCACAGAGAAAATGACAGGACAGAGGAGAGAGTGGGAGCTTTGATGCTGGAGCCTCAGGAAGTAAATACACAGAGAAGTAAATAGTGAAGAAAGAGAGAAGCCTCCATTTGACATGGCAGAGGCCATGGGAAGAGAATGAGCCTGATAGTCTACAGCTGACCTTGTGAAGAGAGCAGAGCAGGTGAGCCCAGAAAG